>OMLC01091476.1:0-21088 GCA_900302585.1 Regalecus glesne | reverse complement strand
TCAGCGAGGGTCGCTTCCTCTTCACGTAGATGGCCTCCTTCACCCCCCTTTCAAACCAGCGTTCCTCCCTATCAAGGATGTGAACATCATCATCCTTGATGAGTGGCCACTAACCTGTAGGTGGTGTAGACCGCAGAGTCCTGACCCGACGTGTTGGCTCTCCTATGCTGCGCCATCCTTTTAGCCAGCGTCTGTTTGGTCTCCCCGATGTACAAGTCACTGCAGTCCTCCTGGCATTTAACAGCGTACACTACGTTACTCTGTTTGTGCCGGGGGACCCGATCCTTGGGGTGGACCAACTTTTGCCGCAGTGTGTTCAGGGGTTTGAAAGCAACCGAGACGCGATGTTATGAAAATTCGTCTCAACTGTTCCGACACTCCCCCCACATACGGAATCACTACCGGTCTGGTCCTGGGCTCCTCCTCTCCCTCCACTTGGCTAGAACACTGTTTGGGACCCTTCCTGGCTTTAACAAACGCCCAGTTAGGGTAACCACACTTAACCAGGGCCTGTTTAATATGGGATTTCTCTTCCTCCCCGGCCACTGAGTCAGTGGGAACATTGTCAGCCCGGTGGTACAGAGTCTGATGACTCCCAGTTCATGCTCCAGAAGGTGGTGGGAGTCAAACCGTAAATACTGGTCCGTATGTGTGGGTTTGTGGTACACACTAACAAACAACCGCCCCCCAACACCAACCTTCACCTCACAATCTAGGAAAGCCAACACGTCATTTTTCGCATCCTCCCTTGTGAATTTGATGTGGGCGTCCACTGAGTTAATGTGTTCAGTGAACTGTGGTACGTCCTGGGATTTAATTTTAACCCAGGTGTCGTCCACATACCTGAACCAGTAACTAGGAGGATTCCCTGTATATGAAGCCAGAGCCTTCCTCTCTACTTCCTCCATGTATAAGTTGGCCACTATAGGAGAAACAGGGGAACCCATAGCACACCCATGCTTCTGCCTGTAGTATTGCCCCTGATACGTGAAGTACGTAGACTGAAGACACAATATCAGAAGTGAACACACTTGGTCAGAGTTAAGGGTGGTCTTGTCTCCGAGGGAGAGGTCGCCCTGTAATTTCTCACGGACCACCTCAACTGCCTCATCAACAGGGACACATGTGAAGAGAGAGTTAACATCAAACGATACCATTATGTCATTCTCCTCCTTGTTAATGTCCCTAACCATCTTAACGAAGTCCATAGTGTTCTGAATGTGATGGTTATCAATACTGCCTACCAATAGGTTTAGAACAGCAGCCAGAAACTTAGAGATGTTGTAGGTGACAAAGTTAACCATACATACAATCGGTCTCAAGGGCACATCCTGTCACCTGTTTGAGTGATGAAATGTTTCTGAATAAACTTCTGATCCAGTTGAACCGATTCACCTCTTTTTGCGATTTTCATACCTGGATTATTGAGCATGCATCAAACTTTTTCTTATATTTTTAGAATTTCCTTAGTATACATTTTGATATGGCTTCATGAGATGTCTGTAACTTTTTTTTCTCTCATGCACATCAAACTAAATTCAATCCACCCATGTTGCTCTGTAGATACATCGTCACGGCAGAGAAGTATTTACATCGTTTGATGATCCAGACTGTTTGTATGACTGATGCTGGAGAATATTCTGTGGTGGTTGGATCCAATGTATCCAAGGCTCAGCTGACTGTGGAAGGCCGGGATATCAGGATCACTGAACCAGCTGAGAAAGAAGTCATTGTGAGATAAGCATCAACTAAAGATATAACATATATTGTAGTATTTGGTACAATATTCTTAATTATTGCTAAAGTTAGTTAATTTGCTAAAACTCAATACAAAGGAATTTTCCAGATTTACACCTTCAATAGTTCACTTCATCAATTAACAACATATATCATTTAAATGACATATTACTTTTGACCTTGACTATTGATTAGTTATAATTGACGTAAAAAACTAAGTTCCTGAACATTTATCAAGTTGTTTGACTCTGATAAGTCAAGTTATGTGTATAACCATAAATTAAAGTTACAGTCTCAGATGGCTTGTGATTCACATCTCGTCTACATGACATTCTCTATAGTGCTTTACCAGCAAATTATGAACAGAGGCAACTTTTATTTTAACGAATGCATTTTTGTTTCTGATAAACTATTGATACATTCCTAGTAAACTGAAACTCCTAAACACAAATTGTCTTCTTAGGTTGTGGAGAATCAAAGAGTGACGTTTGAATTTGAGGTTAATGAGGAGGAGGTTGAGGGCCGCTGGTTGAGGAATGGAGTTGAGATCCAGTTCTCAGTTGAGGAGAGATTCAACTATGTGACCATCAGAAAAGTCCATCGTCTGACAATCTCTGAGACCTACAGGAATGATGCAGGGGAATATACCTTCGTCGCTGGAAAGAACAGAAGCACCATGAATCTTCGTGTTAACAGTGAGTTATTTACACATGGAAATTGACGTTTAAGCAACTTCATATTGAACTTGGATTTCAGAGTA
Organism: Regalecus glesne; assembly: GCA_900302585.1. Taxonomy (NCBI): domain Eukaryota; kingdom Metazoa; phylum Chordata; class Actinopteri; order Lampriformes; family Regalecidae; genus Regalecus; species Regalecus glesne. The sequence continues at coordinate 18,591 of OMLC01091476.1, read as the reverse complement.
CATAGATGAATATTTTAAGGACTGAGAAATGTCTCATCCTCCTGTTTTGATTCTGGCTGTTATTTGTTTGTAAGTAAGTAATTGAATGAGCAAGCAATTACATTTTGTTCTATTTAGTACAATAAAAGCACAGTTATAAAGTGCTGTATTTACAATCATGAAAAATATAAAATAAAAAATATAAAAACTAATGAAAATAATTAATATAAAATATGACAGAAAGAAAAAGACTAAGCTAAAAACCAACCACAACAAAAAGTAGGGATAGGACCCTGTAAAGAGCCATGCCTAAAAAGTAGCGGTTTAGTAGCGGTTTAGAAGGGAGATAGGCTCCAGGTTGTTGGGGTGGATTCTGTCTCTTAAAAAAAAGTAAAGGTGTTTCAGGAACATAAAATAAATTAATAAAATACATTATGAGCTCTACAGTTGGACTGAGGCTAAGTGTGCAGGCTGGGGATACTACTGAAGTGCTGTACTCCACAGGTCACTGTGTGGATAGGACTAGAAACAAAAACAGATTTAGCACAAAAAGTTGAAAAGGTCATCATTTTTATAATCTTTTTAGTCTCCAGTTCTTACTTTTCTGCTAAAGCTGATCAACCAAAAATGGTCTTTAAGGTAATAAAATGATCACTGCTGTATTGTAATAATTTATTGCGCCGTTAAACTAAGTGATTCCCCATATAGAAGCCTATCCTGGATGTTGGAAGAAAGCGATACTGGATGAAAATTGAAATGTCATTAGCATGTTGGGTTGTGAACACACCTGTGAGCAGACAGGTTGCTGTTCTCCATCAGTACTAAGTAAATGCCTTCATTCTCTCACTCTCTCTTCAGTCCCAGAACCTCCTCAGATACTTCGTCACATGGAGCCCCAATCAGAGGAGGCTGGTAAACCAGCTCGCTTCACAGTGGAGGTGACTGGAATTCCCCAGCCTCAGGTCTTCTGGTACAAGAATTCTCAGGCACTCTCTTCTGGCTTTAAGTGTAAACTCCTCCATGATGGAAATGTGCACACACTGCTCCTGATTGAAGTCTTTCCAGAGGATGCAGCTGTCTACAACTTTAAGGCCAAGAATGACTTTGGGGAGGCAACAAGCTCCGCTTCACTCAATGTGGAAGGTAAATTGGATCTTAAATCTTAAAGGCATTAGGCAAAATGATAAAAAACGTTTCTTCAGCTGTCTAGAATAAATATATTGTTTTTCCTGCATATAAGTACATTTTAACCCATCTTGTACTCAAATAATTTTTCGACCATTGTTGAAAACTTCCATCTATGGAGGCTCTGTGATACCTCCTGAAACTCTTGTGTTGTTTGCTAACTAAATAACATCGGCAAACAGTGTCAGAGAAAGGAATTTTATATATATTCTCTTCCATACCAAATATATTGATAAACTCTGATTGTGATCCTCAGTGTCTGAAGTGGTATCTCCAGACTCTGAACCTCCCATGGCTCCTCCAGTGGTGATCTCCCCCATCTCAAACACCTTCACTGCTGAAGGAGAACCTGCACGCTTCCAATGCCGTGTTCATGGAGATGGTAAGTGATCAGCTTTTATTTCTCAGAGAAATCCATCCATCCATCATCAACCGCTTATCTGAAATCGGGTCGGGGGGGAACTGGAGCCTATCTCAGTTTTCATTGGGTGAAAGGCGGGGTACACTCTATATAGGTCGCCAGTCTATCACAGGGCAGAGCACTTAGAAGAACAGTGTCTTGCTCAAGAACACCTCGACATGCTTCTCTGCAGGTGTGGGGCTTGAACCTCAACCTTCTGATTACCAGATGACTGCTCTACCCACTGAGCCCATTTCTCAGAGAAATGCATTTGATAATATGTATCCGTCTGAAAAGGTGTTGCCATATTAGGAGGGCAACTTGCTGGGAGCTCCACGCAAATAGGATACTTTTTTTAAAACTCAAAAGGGACACTAATTTTAGTTGATATTCTAACGTACCTCAGTGTTTCGTGGGTAGATTCAACTCATTGGTGCTTAATCATGTTGGGTGGCCGCGATAGATCAGTGGTAGATCATTTGCACTTTGGGAACTGATGAGCCAGAGGCAGCGGGTTCGAATCAACCAAAAGGAATCAGTAAGGGCACCCGGCCTTAATCTCCAAGCCCCCCCCCCGTGAAGTGATGACTAATCGTGTCATGTAAAATGGACCCTTGCAGTGCTTAATTATGTTAAGCTTTGAGTAGGTAGGTTAAGCCGTTTTTGTTTCTAGTTTTGCATAGCTAAAGATCCCAGCTCAACAAATCAACAATGGATGGCACTAGTAACAATAACAACAGGATCACCTGTGACATAGAAATGCTAAATATCATATATATATATAAATGTACAGTGAAAAATGAATAAAGTTAAAAGTAGAGGGAGGACATTTAACCAAGGACTAAGACGGATAAGATCCTAGGGTACTGTGGTTTATCTTCGTTCCATCATAGTAGCTTCTTTCCTCAGGCTATAAGACTTCTTAATAAGATGCACACAAACCCAAGTGCAGCCCTACCATCTCTGCCAGGGATGTCACTAGGATTGAAAGATAGGGGAGGTTTAGCTCCAAGTGAAATTTGCACACAGTTTACACCGAAATTTTTTCATCATACCCTTAATGGGCTTATTTTCTTGAATTCATGCCTGTAACGATTTCCTTTAAAAAAAAAACATCAAAAAAACCTTTTTGTTCAATTGACTTTTGACAATCTTGGGGGAGCTTAGCCCCCCGTAAAAAGGCCTAACGATGTCCCCGATCTCTGCAATATCTGATTACCAACTGTGCAGTATCTTTGACTACCGATCAGCTTTGCACCCTTGTTGCTTTTACGTATACCCATTGATTGATTTCTACTCTTACCTTTAGCTAGATTCTTTGCCTAAATTCTGTTATACCTATTGTTTTTTTCCCCCTATGTATATGTATGTATACACACCTCTTATTAGATATCTTTATTTTGCCTGATTCTATCTTTATCTCATGTTTCTGTAATGGAGTCTACCAGCCCAAGAATTTCACATAATTGTACTTGTACAACCGGAGTGACAATAAACATCTTGAATCTTGAATGGCTAAAAGAGGCTGGTCGAAGTTCAAAGACCCAGCACTCCTACAACATAGGAGTAATTAAAGTTCTTATTCAGAAGCTTATTGCCGTGACAGTAAATGGTGAAAATGCCACGAAACCTGTATACATTCTCAGTAGTGTTTCTTCTTTCCTCTTGCTAAGATGTGAAGATCTCCTGGCTCCACAGAGAAAGGGAGATTAAGCAGTCGGATTTGTTCAGGATGTCACAATTTGATGACAACTGTCAGCTGGAGATCTCTAGAGCCTATCCAGAGGATGAGGGGGAATACACCTGTGTTGCCAAGAACAGTGGAGGAACCGTGTCCTGCTCTGCTTCACTCCAACTACACGGTAAGACAATAATGGGATGACACTTATACATTTAGACTTTTAAATACTTTCATACATTCATGGTCATGGATGACCATCCTGCAACAGCTTTGTTTGCAATGTTTGGGGACATGCAATGTTGCAATGTTTCGGTGCATGTTTTTTAATTGATTGCTTAATAATGCCTTGCTGTGTTTCAAATTGAAATTATTATATTGTATTATGTCTTTTTTTATGGAACAATTTGCTGATTTTATAATGATTGTGTATCTCTTTGATGTCATTAATGTAGAAATGTGCATGTAATAATTTGCATCACGTCAATAATCATGCTTCCTTTCAGGGCAAAAACAAACAGTTGAAACTCCTCCTGAATCTCAGTGGCATCTATTCACCACCACCCTGACGGGTCAAACGAAACCTTCTATTGGCCAAAAGCCTACTTTTATCCATCCAATTACAAGCTGCAATGTGCTGCATGGGGAGGTGGCTAGGTTTTATGCTTGTGTGTCTGGCATGCCAAAGCCAGAAATAAGCTGGTTTCATAATCAGCAACCAATCAGGCCCACCAAGGACATTGTCTTTCATTTTGATGAGATGACAAACACTGCCACATTGATCATAGTAGATGCTTTCTCTGAGCATGCTGGACAATACATCTGCAGAGCAGCCAATAGTGCCGGAGAGGCCACGTGCTCTGCTACCCTCACCATAACCAAAGAAGAAGGTAACTTCTGACAACAGCTCCAAACGACTGCTTCTGAAACCCCAACCTAAAATAAACCCATCTTCATCCCCTCAGTATATATGTTTGTTTCTTGTTTACCCATCAAATCTCACCCTAGCCCAGCTTTCCTTGTGTTCACTTTCAGCAAACACCCCTTTATTTTCCCTGGTTTCCTGCTACTAACGTCACCATATCAAGAAGTTTTACAATCATGTCCAACACTCTCAGAGGATCACCTCTGTTCTCCTATCCATCATTTTCCTGGTGTTTGGCAACCTTCCTATATCCTTCTGATACTAACCTTGTGCTGCAGAAGAGACATGATCCACTATGTCAGGACATCAAGCTTCAGAGGATTTCTTCTCTCAGCATTCTTCCATTTGTTCCCTCTCTCCTCCTCTTACTCATGGAATGAAACTCACCTGTATATATTCTTCCTCCAACCAACCCCTCTTTTAGCCATCAATGTAAATTTAGAAAACGTTATAGCTTTGTGCTTATGTCATACAGTAAGTTTGACCGGATATTTTCGTTGTTTTCACAAGATGTATGCAACGCCGAACATTTCGGTGTTATTGTATTCATCGCACAATTTGGATTTTTGAACTAATGAATAGTGACTTGTCATGGGCCAAAATGTTCTTTTCTAAAGATTAAATGCCATATTTTTCCTGAGTTTAAGAAACCGTATACTATGTAAACAGCCACTCCCTCTGAAAATGTTGAGGAAAATCTTTATTGATGGAGGTCTGAACTTATATCACCTCTCTTCTCTACAGTGATTGATGTGAGAAAGCAGATTGAAGAAAAGATTGAGCAAGAAGTCAAAGGTAAGGTCAAGGCATACTTTTGATAATTTACATAAAATTCACTAAACATAAATCATGACCCAATAAAAAAACATCGAATGGACAGTTCAACCAAATCTCCATATTAGTCACTGGATAGTTCACTTTAATGAGTAATCTAAACTCTGGCTTAATCAAAGCTACTTACCATCAACAATATTTGAAAGACACACAGTAGGGATGAGAAACAATTGGAAGGAAGCACAGTCAATGATTGGATTCTTGATTTTCCGAGTAAATTCATCATTGGGTTGAACTATTACTTAATTCGATATCAGAATCTCCACAATGCATGTCATCTGTAAATGTGTTTGGATAAAATGCTTATCATTTAAAATCCAATATACTGTTATGTTGAATATGTTTCTTGGTTTTTCCCAGTTCAACATTGGTCACCTTGCTTGTTTACCAGTTTTTGAAACTTAGGGTTTGCATCCATCAATCCCCTCTTTCTGGCATGATGGTTCCTTTGATCTGTTTCTAAAAAAAAGTGCAGATGTGTATTTTTTTTAAAAGCTTCCAGACTTGAAATGCCTGTTTACAAGATATGGAAATAGCCACGTCTTTTTTTCTCCTAAGATTTCTTGCATCTGGAACTGATGACTTCCTCCCGCAAAATATTTCTTAGCCTGGCTTGCAGATAGTGGGATGTGATTCCTGTGGTTTGCACTCTAAATAACACCAGTAAACTATATTAGTTCGAATAAACGCCTTCTCACACAGTTCTAGAGCTTTTGAGCTAATTCTATTAAATAAGCTGCTATTCTGGGAGAATGTGTTTCTCATTGAAGTCGTGGTTTATCCTCTTTAAGGCTAATGATTAGAAAGGGCGTTTATTCTCCCATCTGCAAGTCAGGTAAGGAATGCTGTAGTTGGTGCGTAAACCAAAAGCAAAGACGAAAAAAACAAAACCAGCAAATGTCAGCAGTCCATCAGTTTAACTTGAAAACATTTATGCTTTTTTATTAAGTAATTTATGTTTTGAAGAAATTTCCACAGAAGAAGGATCAAAACCTCCTGCAGGTTTCTTAAAAAAAGAATCAAGTCTTGCGTTTATTCGAACAAATATGGTGAGTGAAATTGTTTTTTCTTATGGCTTTGTGACTTGCAGCATGTGTTTAATATTTCCATTAATGATTCATTCAGATTCTTTTTTCTTCTTTTTGCTCTAAATGCCTCTGTTGTATTGATGAGTTTTTGTTTCTGTTTGTAGAGCTCTTCTTTAATGAAGGAATAAAAGGAGAAGAGCACAGCAGGATGGATCTCAGTAGGAATAGCCAGCTGAAGAACACTGAAGAAATCCTGGATGAAAGTTTGGTGTCAGCCAATCGCCGCGCCAACAAAAAATCGTCTATTCCTTGTTCCTTGACAGAGAATGTCAAACCCTCTTTCATCAAAAAACTTCAGTTTCAATCGGTTGTAGAGGGAGATCCTGTAGTATTGGGGTGTAAGCTGGTTGCCTCGCCCCCCCAAAGTATTCTTTGGTTTCATAATAACAGGTCCATTCAGAATGAACGCAGGCGTAAGATTCACACTGAGAGTAGGATGCACATGCACACCACCAGTCTGCTTATTGACCGTGTTAAAGAGAAAGACTCTGGCAGTTACAAGGTAATGGCCATAAATACAGAGGGCTCTGCTGACTCTACAGCATCACTGCTGGTGTCACTTGGAGTGGAACAGTCTGCTAACTACCTGAGCTTAGTAAGGCACTCTGACAGATCCTATGGAGGAACAGACTCCATGACAGAGCAGAGAAAAGAGAGGAAGTTTAGGGTAGACCTCAGGTGTGTTGGGTCTCCTTTTGATAAAATGTCTAAAATGGGGCAGGGGAGCTCCAGATCTAAACATACATTGGTACGAACAGTCTATTTTAGGTCTGCTTCACCGTCCAAGTCAAAAGAGTCAGAGAAAGAGACTCAGCGTCTGGAGACTGGCTCTGAGCGTGCCCGCTCCCCTCCCCCCATGTTTGACAGGTCTGAGCGCTTTAATGACAGGTTCAGTGATATCTACTGTGATAGACGCACGGGTGCCAGGTTCAGTGACAAATTTAGTGACAGGTGTAGTGACAGATACAGCGAGAGGTTCAGTGACACTGAAAGCCTTCACAATGAAGTCAGAACAAAGCTTAACACACTTCAAAAGGCTGTCAAACAGAGGAAGAGGCTGTCCATCTCAACCATATCCTCCACTGAGTTTGACTTGGAGTCAGCAGTCAGTGAACCTAGCTATACAGATTATGTCGTCAGGCTTAGGGTCAAGCCTGCTTCTCTACCTGATGTGCAGCACTCCAATTTACCATTTGAACTTGGAGAAAAACGTCACGAGATTCATGGCAAAATCTGTGAGAGCCGAAAGTCTTCCCAGCCTTATATAAGACACTCTTTTGAACCTCAGTCCAGAATAAGGGCTACTCAGATCATGAGAGGTGAGCTGGTTTATAGAATGGTGCCACAAGAGAAGGAAAATGGAAACGTGTCTTTTGAGACGCATGAGGATAAAAATATCATGACTTCAGTAGAATCTCAGGGAACTGTTGGATTCAAAACAAATCTAGATGAACTTTGCATAGAATTTGGTGAGGGGGAAAAGGATGCTCTGACACCTGAGATTGCTCAGTCCAAAGTAGCATACTCTGAAACAAAGAGTAAAACATATTGTGAGACCACGGAATCTGTTAGTATGGTGCCAAGTGGAGAGGACACATTGCTCAAAACTGAGCCCGTCAAATCAATCAAGAAGAGGTTCCTAGGTGACACAGCAAGCAAAGAGAGCATGGTAAGAGTCCTAGCAGAGGCACATGAAGAGGAGCCTGTTCAAGATTCTTTGAAGGCTCAGTATGGAAAGAGTCTTGAAGCTGATTGCATGGAATGTGAGGAGAAACTGCTGGCTCTTCGGATCAGGAAATGGCAGCAAGGGATGCGGATGTCAGAGGAGGAGACATTGGAACCTGAAATTGATATCCTTATGTCAACAGAACCAATGTTTATTGAGCACGAGGAGTACATATACACCCAGGAGGAGGTGGGAAGCCAAAGAGCTGATGTGGGAGCAGAGTGTTCAATTCCATCCCCTTTGAAATCACCTGGAATAAAAAAGAGGTCAATTAACACTGAAGCTACTGTCTTGTCAATGCCTGAATCACCAGAAATGAAAGTGGGAGCTTCTGAAGTGGAATCCTCTGTCAATTTTCCCCAGAAATCACCCAGACTGAAGGCCAGAGCAGAGAAAGCTCTGTTTGAGAAGACAGTTGAAGAAAAGGAGCTCCAGCTCTCCATGGAAAACATATCCGAGTTGAGGACTGAGAGTGAGCAGTTTGTTAGTGAGGAAGAGGCCTTGACTCAGAGGATTATGAAATGGCAGCAGGATGTTCTGATTGAACAAGAGCAGGCTGTGGAACTGGAGTCAGATTGGGTGGAAGCCTACTCGCCACAACAGGCTGCTAGTGCAAAGGGAACTATTGCTGTAGAGCAAGTAGTTCAGACTGAAAGGATCCAGCTAAAAAATGCTTCCCCAGAAAAAACAGCCAGAGAGAAGTTCCCTCAGAGTGAGTTGGTTCCTATTGGTTTCAAGGATGAGCAGGAAGATGGTCCACGGTGGCCAACAACTGGGGAGCAGCTTACAGAGGCCCATGAATCCAGGCTACATACAAATAGTGAGTACTTTGTCAGTGAAGACAAAGCAATGGCTCAGCGCATCCTGAAATGGCAACAGGATTTTCTAGAACAAGAGGAAGGGGTTGAAATGGAATCAGAATGGGCTCTGGATGACAAACAGCAATGTAAGCAAACAAATGTTCAATCACCTGTTGCTTTCAAAGATTCACCATCTGATGCCAGCGGAATTCATCAAAACACTGAGCCTCATTATGCTGCTGTATCTCGGGAAGGCTACTCTGAGTTACCAGCTCCTTATGTTGAAGGAACTCATAAAGTGATGCCAGGGTCAAGTGTTAGAGAACCTTCACCTACTCACCTTCTCCCTGACCATGAGCAATGTCCTACCAAACTATCTCATGATTCGTTCCCTGTGAGAACAAACTCTCCCACACATGGTGGTTTACCCTACCACTCTGATATAGCTATTGAAAATCCAAAGGAAGTACTATCATCTCTTGTAAAAGAAGGTAATGAATCCACACTTGTTCAAAAATGGCCTTCCACCTATCTTAGTAATGTACCTTTTGAGGGATATGAGCTAGCTTGTGCTCAGGCAGGGAATCATAGTAACCGAGCCAGGGAGTCTTCTCCAGTGAGGAGGGGCTCCCCAAGCCATAGCCTAGTGGAGGTTCCCAAGAAGAAAAGGGAAAGGAAGAGGAATAGGGAGGAGTATGTAAATAAAGCCAATGATCAGTGCTTTCAGGTGGAGATGAGAAATGAGAGAGAGGTGAGAGAAAAGAGAAGTGAATGGAGAGAACAGATTAATCTTGCAGATGTCATGAAAGAGGGTGGAAGCAGAGAGGATATGAGAAAAGACTACTTCACTCAATCTGAAGCTGTGAGGGGAGTGGATAGGAGGAGCAAAGAACACTTCTATCAAATGCAAGAAACTAAAAAGCTAAAAGAAAGGGATGAAGTTGGAAAAGGCTCATCCCCGATATTTGTGAAAGAAATGCCATCCATCAAAGTGAGAATTGGTGAGATGTCAGAGTTCACCTGCCAGTTCCAAGGTGACCCACAGCCAAAAGTCACCTGGCTCAAAGATGGCCACCCTTTAGCCCACAACACAGACTATAACATCATGACCAAAACCAATGAATCCACTCTTACAATCTATTATCCAACAACATGCCATGAGGGGATGTTTGACTGTGTCATAGCCAACAAACATGGCAAATCCATCTGTAGTGCTACTCTTGAAGTCTCAGACAAGAAGCTGGTGAGAGCCTCAAGAGTCATGCACGAAGTGATAGTGACAGAGGAGCAGGAGAAAAGTGAGAAACATCAGGAAAGGATGCTAGACGAAAAGCTGCACTCCTTCATGGATACAGGAACAGTAACATTGCAAGTGCCTCACGCAGTGATCCATAGACCACATCACCTTGATGACTCTTTGACTTACTCTCCAGTTGAGATTAGAATCACTGCTCCCTCTCCTGTCCCTGAGCTCATGGAAGCAGGCAGTGAGAATATCTTGGAGGCCATAGTTGGAGACAAACATTCAGAGATTTCTGGTGATGAAGGAGCTTCTCAGGCTGTGAAACACAAGTTTAACTTCTCTTTCGATGTGACTGGAAGAGCCCCACAGGTAGTCAGTGAGATGGAAAGCATCATCTGTTCAGAGGCAGAGACAGCTGTGTTGGCATGCCGAATCACAGGACAACCTACCCCAGAGATTTTTTGGTACCACTATGATGTTTGCCTTAAAATCATCCCCAACAAATACAGCGTTGAAGATCATGGTCAGCTTTTCTGTTTATGTATTCACGATTTCACAAGTACTGATGCTGGAGTGTACAAATGTGTCGCCAGAAATAGGCTGGGAGAGGCTAAAGGCACTTTTGATGTGTCATTCCAAAATGCTGAGAGTGTCCAGTTCTCTCAGGGAGGTGTGGCTACAGACTGTAATGTTTCAAGAAAGTCTCATTCTGATGAATTTCACAGTATCACCAAACCCACGGTGAGCCAGTCGGCTCACATTTCAGATACCTGTATCATGGTAAAGTCCGATAAATTCACCACTTCATATCCCTCAGGGGAGGAAAGAGTTAAAACCCAAAGGAACAGACAAGTAGTTGCGAGAGAATCTTCAACAATTTCTGGTTGTGGTCTGCAGTCTTCTACTGCCATTATCAAAGTTTCACAGATTAAACAAGCTTTTGAGTCAGAATCACCTGTAGGGTTTCTGTCTTCGCCTGCTTCTGATGAGCAGAGAGAGGAGAGTTTATTTCCTAAGGAGTTTATCCCTCCTGTGGCCGTGGCCCCTGACCAGCAGGAACAGTTCCTGGCTGGAGAGCTGAGGGAGGGAAGTCCACTGATAGCTAAACATGGTGCTGAGTTCCTAGAAGGAAGTGCTAGACAAGCCCCTGCTTTCACTATGAAACTTAGTTCCCCCACAGCTGTGTCTGTACCTGGTGAGGCTGTTGGAGCTCAAACTCCCCGTGCATCAGGACATTCCAGTTCAGATCCAACAACTTTTCAGACAACCAACTCTATCAAAACCTTCTTTCCAGGGGAAGACAGACAAATCCGTGTGGTCTCTGGTGAGTCAGAGGAGGGTGCAGCCTTAGCAGAGAGCCATGATGAAGTCACACAGTTTGTAAAGGACGTCCAGGGGTTACTGGCCAGACCTGGTCCTGTTTTGGCAGGAAAGGCAGCCCATTCCTCTGGAGATCTGGGGCCAGGGGAAGTTGAGGAGATGGTGAAAGATGAGACAGTTTGTGAATTTGACAGAGCCAGCAGCTTCATACCTCTCCAATGTGAGACGGTATCAGCAGTAAAACACTCCAGTGGAGCTGCAGCAAGAGGCAGTGAGACTGTTGTGACCACACAGATCTCACTGCCAGAACCAGAGAAAACAAAAGAGGCTCCTAGATCATCCCTTATTCACAGCAAGACGCAAAGTGATGAAACAAGCTCTCATGTTCCAGAAGAGGTGACTAGGATTAACAGGGTTGAACAAGCGGGGGAAAAGATGAGAGGCATCAGAGGTGAGCTTGTGTCCATGCCTGAGACTGAGCATATGAGTCAGAGAATTCGAGTTAGAGAAGAGTTGGTCTCCATCCCACTGCCCTCTGTAGACAGCGGGGTCTTCCTCAGCCTGCCAGATTCTCAGACTGACAACACAGAGACACCAGGGGAGAGTGTGACAGAGGTCCAGATGCTTGCTGAGGCTGAGATGGCAGAAGTTCCGGTGAAAGCAAAGCCTGAACATCTTGTTCTCAAGCCTATTAAAGACAGCACATCACAACCAATAGATCTGTGTGACTATGTTGCAGAGCAAGGATCTGAGGAGCAGGCTTTATCCAAACAGGACAGCAGTGACCTGTGCTCAGCTGAGGCTCAGGCAGCAGCTGGAGCTGACTCCATGGAAGTAGAGGAGGTCACATTCAGTGCCGTGTATGATTACTACAATCCCTCGACTGACTGGGTTAGACCATTGTCCCCCGAGTCCGAGATGTCGATAGAGATCAGCAGTACCTTCAGTGAGGATATAGCCGAGGTAGCTGAAAGATTCTACACTCCAGCATCATCCACTGATATCTCACAGCCCATAGCAGACTCCCTCCACTCTCCCAAGTCTTCTAATTCTTTCCACACTCCCAATACTCTCACGCCTGGTGGCTTTGTGACCCCGCCAGAGTACTGTTTTTCCCCTGAGGAGTGCAAGAGACCCTCGACAGATGACTCCAGCGAGAGGTTCTTCTCCCCTGATCAATTCATAGGCTCTCCTGCTGGTGTGGGCATTGAGACGACTCCTCTTGGGCTGAAGTTGGAAGAAACACGATTTGTCACTGAAGGAAGGGGACATCCGGGACTGGGAACATTCCAGGAAAAGGTGCAGGGAATCCCCCCTGCGTTTCTCAAACCTCTAACCAAGAAAAGAGTATTTGAAAATGACTCTCTGATATTTTATGCTGAAGTGTTTGGCCTCCCCTCCCCTAAGGCCAGATGGTTCCACAACAAAACTGAGCTGGTGGCCGATGACAGGATCAACATGGAAAGAGATGGAGACAACATCACACTGATGATTCAGAGTGTCACAAAGGCCGACCAAGGGGAGTATATCTGCGAGGCTGTGAACTATGTAGGTGAAGCGAGGAGTGTTGCTTTAGTTGTAGTTGTATCACAGGAAGTAAGGTTTATGCCTGCCCCGCCTACTGTCACTCACCAACATGTGATGGAGTTTGATGTGGAGGAAGATGACTCCTCACGGTCCCCATCACCTCAGGAAATTCTCCTGGAAGTGGAGTTGGATGAAAACGAGGTGAAAGAGTTTGAGAAACAGGTGAAGATCATCACCATCCCTGAGTACACAGCTGATAATAAGAGTATGATCATATCCCTGGATGTGTTACCCAGTATGTATGAGGAGGATGCTGTGGATTTTGTCACCAAGGAAAGTGAAAATCTGAAAATAGCATTTGAGGTCACTGAGATGCCCCCAAGATTCATCAATCCTATCTGTGACATGGAGGCCCATGAGAGCAGCACAGTTATGTTTGAGTGTTCTCTGATGGGGATTCCATCTCCCATTGTTTCCTGGTTCAAGGGTGACCAGAAAATTTCTCATGATGATGAAAAAATCCTTCATTCAACTGATGGAGACAACCACTTTTTAAAAATCTACAAGGTCACCACCCAGGACAGTGGAGTGTACACCTGCAGAGCTATTAACCTCGTCGGGGAAACACTGTGCAGAGCATCCCTGCTGGTAATGAATGCAAACGCTTTTTCAGGGAAGACATGGGGCAGGGAACTGACTGCTGTGTCTCTTGGTAGTGCCAAGATCCAGCCACAGAAGTTTGATCTGATGGTTGGTAACACGTCCTTTGATGGTGAGCAGACATCAGAGATTGAGTTGGAGTTTGAGTTTGAACAGGAAGCAGATGAGTCTCAGAAGGCAGTCAGGCTAGTGGCACACACTGATGACGAGATGAGTGAACAGGGTGAGAAATATATTAGCATCAACTTTGACGTTTTCGCTGAGCCAGCTAAAGATGATAAGATTGAATTCAAAGGGAAGTCATCTGAGATGTGTAGCTTCCAGTTCCAAGTTACAGAGACCCCACCCAAATGTATTATCCCGCTTACTAACATCACCGCAGCATTAGGGACCCCCGTTATCCTCCAGTGTCTTGTTCGTGGGAAGCCCAACCCCACTGCTCAGTGGTACAAAGATGAAGAGCCAGTCACAGATAGTAGGTGTATCATACAAGAGAAGACCACAGGCCACTTTAATCTCCTCATTACAAATGTTGCACAGAGTGACACCGGAGAGTACAAGTGCATTATCCAAAACGGTGCCGGGATCGTTGAAACCAGCGCTCTGCTGAAAGTCTTCTAGATGGGACAGTCCAGCACTGTGAGCTAGGTAGGGTGCCAAATGTATATGTTGTAGCATCTATAAATGGAGGAATAATAAATGTGAGAGTACTGAAGTTTGGTTGAAAATTGATTTTTGATTTAGATTTTTTGCTGTGACAGATCACATGACGGGCTGTGTTAAGTTGCTGTATGATGTGCAACACTTCACATGGCAGAGTCATGAAAAGCTTTCATGTCCATTTGTGGAAATATATTTTGTTTGAAAGGATCTGGCTGCGAGGGATAAGCCTCTGTAGTGTGAACCTACACTGCGATCCAGTGGTCAGATCCACAAGTTGTATTTGAGTATTTAAACAGAAGGACTTGAAAGAATGTTATCTTGCAGAAGTCCTGTGTGGTGTTTTAACTAAATGTTTGCCAGTGACATGTTGCTTCACATGTTCAAGCACAACCGAAAGCAAAAAGTCTGCTTCTCACTTCACAACACGCCGTGTGAGAAACGACTCACACTACGTTTTACTGGAGCATTTATCTCACCGACCACTAGAACTGTACACGTCACTTATGTGCTACAATGGTACATGTCTGATATCTCTGAGTAGGATGTAAACAGTCAAATTGTACCATTTTAATCCAGGACACAGACACGTGTTGTCGTGTGTCAGGCCGCTGCGGTGCGGCAGACAGGCAGCGTGGAAGCGTTCCCACACCGTGTTGGAGCTGCTGTCTCCCTGGTTTTGCAGCACAGAAAGGGGCTTAAATAATCTGATAAGGAGTTTCTTATTCCAAATTCCAAATTGGCAACATTGTCTTGACCATGAAACAATGTGTCTCTCCGACTTCTGAAAATGTTCCTTTTGTACATACGTGTAGCTTTAGAGGAGTTTGTCTGCAGAACATGGAGGCAGCATTTCATAACTAATGGCATGCACAGTTACAAACTGTTTCCACAGCAACGTTTGGTAACACTGTTCATTAGAACTCACTGGTTTGTTGTACATAGGTCAGAATGCTCTGTCTCTGTTGATACCACTGTAAACTGTATGATTAAAGCCAACTGTGTAAAGGTGAAAGGCATTTTGGCTTTTATATTTCCACGTCTTTGAAACTCACTAGTCTTCGACGTTCACACTAAACAGCTGGCCATCCTCATCATAATGTCACATATGTTCTCATGTCCATGTCATCAGCCCCCTCATACACCTAGGTCATAGAGGGGCACCGGGAGACCCCTGGGATGGGGATGACATGTGGTTTCCAGAGCATCAGACCATTGAAACATAGGGCGATTTGACAGATGACTCTGGCTAGACACCACCATCACCGTCCTCCACACCCACCCCTTTAGATCCAGAGACCTAATGGAAACAAGTGTCTGCTCGAGCTAAAGGAGAAAAATACAGACCTGCTTTATTTGCCTATTTGTTAATTTGTTATTCTTTGCCCTGACAAACAAAAGACAACAGATCAAATTACGATGAAAATCCTGCTTTAGTTTAGTTTTAGTAGCTATATCAACAATATCCATTTAGGGCTAATGTTAAATGATATGATAATGATAATGATTACCTTCAAGGCAACTCTGAAATGTGTATGTGACATGATAATAAAGCTACGACCATACTAAAGAAAAGGTTTAGAATCAGTAAAGACAGGCTGAGAAGTACACGCATTTCCGCATTTCTCTCTAACTAGCTAGCCAACTTCTTGTGAAACGTTAGTCTGCTAGCTCTCCGTTGCATATTAGCTCCATTAGCTCCCTATGCAGCTAATGTTAGCTAACATTACAACAACAAAAACATACGATGGCGTTTTACAGGGGGTGCCAAAAAGACCTTGTTAACTAAAAGATGTTCACCGTATCATTCACTTGCATTGCCAACCTGTTTGTTAGCTATCTTTTTGTTCCCCTACCAGTTACCTGATTCTGAAACTGTTGGACGGATGTTTATCATCTTGTTTTGCATTGTTTTCACGTTATGTCTGAGTGTTATCAAAGTCTTCACTTTATAGTCAAGTCAACTTTATTTGTATAGCCCACTATCACAAATTAATAATGTGCCTCAGTGGACTTAACATCAACACAACCTCCTGTCCTTAGACCCTCACATCAGATCAGGAACAACTCCCTTAAAAACCTTTAATGGGAAGGAAAATAGGAAGAGACCTCAGGGAGAGCCATAGAGGAGGATCTCTCTCCTAAGACAGACAGATGTGTGATGGAGGAGGTGAACCCAGAATAAGACACAGTTTACAGCACACAACATGATCAGGAGAACAGAATAGTAATTGAGTTACAAAAGATAAAACAGTCATAATAATAATGATCACCTCCTTCATAGTGAAGGTACTGATCAAGAAAATCTAAAATGCAAACACACCAGATCAAGCCACCAGGCCAAGACTCATCACATCTCTCATGTGGACACATGGATGAGGATCTTTAAAGAGGTGGAATAGCAGCAGACACATCAGTCCAGGCATCATAGTCCTGAACGCCAGGCTGGCGTTGATGACACGTCTCCCAGGTTCCTCTGAGGTCACATAAATAGAAAATGAGAGAAAAAGGAAACATGGAGGGACATTCAATCAGCCAGAGAAACTAGATGAGAGCACAGCTTACATTAGTCACCACCATAGGCTCTGACTATATGATGTCATCAGCAGAGAACAGAGCTTGGTAAACTCATTGAGATAGAACCCCACTGGCCATGTGGCACAGATTAGGAATCACATGATGTAAAATCACTACTTGTAAGTTCAGGCTAAAAGATGAGTTTTCGGTTGAGATTTAACACCTGCATTCTGTCTTAACATGTTTGACCAGGTGTAGATAGGAGTCAGAGAGGAATCCAAAACCCTTTGATTTGTGTCACTGGACAGCAGAAATGTCCTGGTTTGACTGGGGCAAGGTTGCTACAGTGCCCCTGCTGTTTTGAAACTCTGTCCCGGTTCTTTCAGAAATCTGGAAAACATATATCTGACCTGGTTTGTTAGCAAAGTTGCAAGGCAGTGATAGCAGTTGGTCTTTAACCAGCACCTCTGAAACACTGTAACTGTCTGAACAAAGGAGAACATGGGGCCTTTCCAACCTTTTCTCATTCTCAACTTAAAGTGCATGTGGGCTGTTATTGTTGACATTTTGACATATTTTGTGACTTTTGTCCATTCCTAGAATTGAATTTGGCACTGATTCATTATGAAGTCTTTCATCTTATTTTTACAATGCTAAAAAAGGGCAGCCCCATGGTCTCGGGTTCAACTCTGAAATGATGATGTGCCAACCCTTAGACCAGTACCTTAAAACTACCTACCTGTTCCTCGTGGTGGCTACTAACAGCAGACTTTAAAAAAAACTTAAAATGGATCATCTTCCTGACTCCCCATCAGGAGCCGTTACCTGTCCCTGAGTAACCACTGCCCCACGGGAGCAAACTAACACACCGAGATTGTCATGTTTCCAGTGTCACGGCTCTCACATGCAATTGACCTGTAATAACATAATCTCTGGATATCTACAAAGGAATGACTATATGGCTGACATTAGAGGTGATAAAGTGTGATGTGAATATGTCATTAAGTCACATATCAGTTACATCAAATAATAATGTGTTTGGTATATTGAATAGTTTGAAATGGAATTGAAAGTTCACCATCTAAGGTTAATGGCAACTCCTTGATACCTCTGTTCTTTGCATCCATCTCAACTGTACTGACTCTTGGTTTTCTCAAGTCTTTGTGTTAGTGGAGCTCCTGTGTTGTGAGAATTAAGAGACCTGCTCATTATTTCCTGACAGAGTGTTCTAGCACCACCATCATCACCACTGTGGAGGAACAAGAGGAAACCTACTGCACTGGTCTCCAGTTACCACAGAAAACCAAAACACTTGAACTCAAGCCAGAATCCAAACATACCTCTAGCACTCTGCCAAAGCCCAAAGAAAAGCCAGTTTTCCTCAGCCAGCTTTCCCCAGTAGCTGTGACTGCTGGGGAAACAGCTAGGTTTACTGTGACAGTGTCCGGCTTCCCTAAGCCCACTGTTCAGTGGTTCCACAATGGACAGCCGATAAAGAGCTCTTCAGTTTACGAGCTGTTGGTGGAGAAGGAGGATCACAACTTAATAATCCGACAGGTCACCTCTGAGTATGATGGGGAGTATTCATGCACTGCTACCAATCGGTTTGGGCAGACAACCTGCACCACTTACCTTGAAGTGAGACAGAGAGAGTTAAGCCAGGCAGAGAAATGGGTGGAGAAAATGTTTCAGGTCCAAGGTCAACCTCCTTCTTTCACAGCTCAGATCCAGTCTGCGAGATGCCCAGAAGAAGGAGAGGTCTCTTTTGAATACAAAGTTAGTGGTGATCCGATCCTTGATGTGAAATGGTTCAAAGGGACTTTTCAACTCCAGACTAGTAAGTCCTGTACCATAGTGGCCAACCCAGATGGGTCTGGCTTCATCAATATGAAAAGCATCAAACAGCAGGATGGGGGCCTCTACACCTGTAAGGCGTCTAACCAGTTTGGTGAGGCTACCTGTACTGCTGAACTTGTGGTTTTCAAGGAGTCCATCTCTTTGGCTGGCCAACAGGAACAGCACACAGTAATTCAGAGGAAAGGATATAAA
>OMLC01091475.1:0-18492 GCA_900302585.1 Regalecus glesne | reverse complement strand
ATATAGACATAGATAGATAGATCGATCGATCGATAGATAGATAGATAGAGAGAGAGATAGAGAGATAGATAGATAGATAGATAGATAGATAGATAGATAGATAGATAGATAGATAGATAGATAGATAGATAGATAGATAGATAGATAGATAGATAGATATTAGTATCGGACGCTTTCTGTTCCCACTTTTGTTCGAGTATACATAATTCAAAGGCACAAGAAAAGATTTTGGTATCGGAAGCATTCTGGCTTCCGGTTCAATGTTATTCCAAGTAGTATAGACCAATCACTTTTGAGTAGGTGGCATGGATCATACTTTTGTTGCATGTTGGTAACAGTCTGTGTGGGGAGTGAAAGAGGCAGAACACATTTGTCAAAATGTTGTCTGGACCTAAAACACCTCAAATATTTTGATATTGTGTGAAGAAATGTTTTACTCGTATCATCATCTACTTGTGAAATAATCTTGTCATAGACATCGTCTATCAACTCCATCCCTATCCTTGTGTCAAAAGTTGCTATTCTGACTGTAAACAAGGACACACACACAGAAGAGGAAGTTTTGATATGGAACAGAGGTGACCACCCAGCACTTACACCAGAAGCCCTGAAATAAATTGTCTAATGGTGATGATTATTTAGCTCTGGGTTCCAAAGTTGGGTATGGAGAGAACATGGGACACAATCAGTGGCTTATCAAAATATATATTGTAGATGTCACACGTGGTAAAATATCTCTTTAAACTCACTGACATATGTCAAGCAATATGCACTTTAAGGAAATGCTCTATGCAAAACTGGCCCAACTCGCAAGGGTGCAAATTTTGCTGGAAGTGAGTTTTAAATGGTGCAGAGGAACAAATGATTGAGAAGAATCCCAGCTCTAGGATGAATATGTCAAATGTGAAAAAAATAGCTCAAATTCTCCATTAAATGATTTTTATATTCTGATGAGATTAGTCTGTGTTGGTGCCATAGTGAAGCCCTTGGCAATACCAGTGCTGAGCACTGCCTCTTTCTCTGTTCATCTCACCCCTATGCCTATGCTTGAACTTTATTAAACTATATGCAACTTAAGTTAAGCCTAAATGTTAAGTGTGACTAGACAACAAAGGAAAGGAAAAAAAATCCTATTAGAATGACATTACTGCTACAGGAAGACTAGTGGGGTCAGTTATTTCCTGATATATTTTAATCCAAACAGCTGACTGCCCTGAATACCCATAACTTAAAAAATCTAGGCTACACTCATTTCTCTTTCTCTTTCCAGATACCTCATTATCTACAATGTGGGCTGAGCTTAGCACTTAAAAGTGGAGCAGACGGACAATAAAAAAAGATTTTCAAAGAACTGACCTCTAGTCTATTTTCCTCATTATAACCGACAGTTTTTGGAAAAAAGTAAATCATAACATAAAATCCTAGGAGGAACAATTTTGAGCCGATAGTCAAACCAAACTTCACAATGATTAGAGCTCATCAGTGAATAGAATAAGGGACAGTGGTCTTGCCTGCAGAGACTGTCTAAACTACAAAAAAAGTAGTCTGGCCTTTGGATAGTTGGAGATACGCTATTTTAGTGAGACAGATAGGAAGAGTATAACTCTGGTGTTGTCCTCACCAACAGATGAGATGTCAGTGAAGTGGTCCTCCCCTTCCTCTGCATTGATGAGGTCATTCTTACCCTTCTTTCCTCTTTTCAGTACTATGAATACAGAATAAAAAAGCAAAACAAAGCAAAAGAAACTGCAAAATTATCAACATAGTCATACTAGAAAGTAGATCCTTTTCATTAAATTTATTCCATTTAATTGTTTATGTTTTTGTTTCTTCGAGCCATTAAGTCCACTATTTTTTGTTTTAGCTATAGAGCCACTGTCAACAGCTTTAAGAAACAATGCTAGCATAGAGGGTATTGGACGTGGTGGCCTAACACACACAGTCTCATTATATGCGGATGATCTGTTACTACACATAACCAACCCCATCACAGGCATACCTGAGGTCCTAATGGTCCTGGAAAACTTTGGAAAAATATCAGGGTATAAGCTCAATTCTAGTAAAAGTGAGTACTTTTCCATTAAAAAAGCTTCTGAAACATATCCAAACCTAGTATTCGAGCTCTCAAACAAATCATTTACCTATCTGGGAGTATTGGTTATCAAATCCTACCATCACCTATTTAAGAATAATGTTTCAGCTCTTCTAGAACAAACTGAAACAGACATCAAGCGCTGGTCCACCTTACCATTATGTTTTATTGGAAGAATAGATGAATGTCATACCAAAATATTTAGCTATACCTATTTTCATACCACTATCATTTTTAAGTCATTCAATCAGGTAGTATCCCCTTTCATTTGGCATGATAAATCAGTATGCATTAGGAAATAATTTATGGAGAGACAGAAAAACACTGGCGGACTCTCCTTACCAAACCTTGCACATATTATTGGGCAGCAAATCTGAATACTACCTCCCAATGGTTAATGGATTGGATTGCACATACCCAGCATGGCTTCAGATTGAAGAAGCTATAAGCAGTTCTCACTCACTCCCTGCTTTATTGTGTGCACCTATTCCCTCAATAGTTAATAATGTGAGTGGAAATGAAATTGTAACTCCGTCACTGCATACTTACAGCAATTTTAAAAAATGCTTGGGTGTGCAGAACATGTCCCTTTACTGTCCTATAGCTAATATGCACCTTTTCTGGCCATCCTTGTTAGACAGAGGCTTCCAGACCTGGTATGATAAAGGTATTCATAGCATTATCGACTTATATATTGGTAATACTTTTGTGAGTTTTGAACAACTGTCCATAAAATATAAACTGACTAATACTCACTTCTTCCACTACATACAAGTCAGGGATTTTGTACATAAGAAATTTGCCATTTTTCCTAATATCCCTCCTTTTTCCTGTTTTGACCATGTGTTAAGGGTCAATCTAATAAAGAAAGGTAAAGTGTCAATGGTTTATTCAGCAATAATGGACCTATTTAGTCCCTCTGTTTCCCACATCAGGGAACAGTGGGAGAATGATATGGGGGTCTCCCTTTCAGATGAAGAATAGGATATGGCTCTGCTAAAGATCCATTCATCCTCTATTTGTTCAAGACATGCTTTGATTCAGTTCATGGTCTTACAAAGGCAACACTATTCCAAAGTTAAACTAGCCAAAATATTCCCTAATATAAACACTATCTGTGACTGGTGCAAACAGGCTCCGGCCACCAACTGCCATATGTTATGGTCTTGTTCAAAACTGACCTCATTCTAGAATTCCTTTTTTGACACAATCTCCAAGTCGCACAATTATAATATTCAGCCCTGTCCTAAAATTGGCATCTTTGGTACTGTGTCATGTACAGATGGGTTTAGTCTTCCATCTTACCTACAATGGGTTATTGCCTTTTGCTCCTTATTGGCTAGATGTGCCATTCTTTTTAAGTGGAATGATTCAAATCCTCCAACAAATATTGAATGAATCAGCGATGTCATGCTAAATATAAAGCTAGATTAGATGCTCTCTAAATGGCTCTGTTAACAAGTCTTAAAAATGTGGGACCCTTGTATACAATATGTGGCTTTGTTACCTGGCCTAGAACTGTGAGCTAATATATCACATGTTTATACTGTATGTATATATATAATTTAACACAATGGAGCACCTTTGTTTTTAGAATTTTTAGCCTTTGTTGTTGTAGTTTTTTGCACTTGTCTGTCTTGTTTTTGCTTTTTTTTTTCTCTGTCTGTCTTGTGTAACATAATCTGGTGTGGCTGTTAATATAACTACAGAAAATTGCAACAAGATGATTTTTAATGTATTTTTGTGTTTAATAACAAAAACACCATAAATAAAATGCTTTTTTTAACTTAATATGACAAAAGTATTCAAGAGGAAATATAGGGACTATATATGCATAATAGATTGCAGCAAAGTGTTTATTGAAAGGCTTAAAAATTTAACTGCCAGGGTAAAAACACGCTGTAACTAAAAGCATAATTAGTTCTGTATGTAAACATAGCGCAGTGCGTTGTGTTATGTGTAGTTGATTGTGTGCACATATTGTTACGTCAGCTTGTAATTTCACATGGCAAGAGGTCTATTGGGTTACAGCTATTAAGAATAAAAGCCACTCAGGGTCTGCCATGTAATGGGGCACAAGTTTGTCATAAATTCGAAACAGTATCTCCTGATGTGAATTTGCTCTATGGCATGACTCGTCACATTGGTGTCAGAAGTGGGATGGAGTGTCATAATAAAGAGTTCCACTAGATCGAGGAAACAACACAAGAGACGTACCAGTCAATAGCGTACAATGAGGCCAGTCCATCCTGACTGATAAAAAGAGTATGTTTTTGGCAGAAAATGGGCACCAACCTGAGAACAGTTACCCCCAGTGGTTTGGGAGAAAACTATAATACCATCAGCTGTTGTTAATTACACCCCCCCCACTGTCTAGATAGGCCAGTCATCACCCACAGCCATCAAACAACAGTTGCTGACCAGACCAAGACAGAGACAGAAACTTACCCGCTATCCACTCTCGATTGTGAATCACAATATAAAGTCAACTATTTGTAGGTTAAGGCAAAAAGATGAGTGTTAAATTGAGAATTAAAAGACTTGACAGATTCTGTTAGTCTGACAGTAGTAGGCAGGTTATGCCACATATTATGCGTCATAGCTCAGTGGGTAGAGCGGTCATCTGGCAATCAGAGGGTTACAGGTTTGATACCCGGTCCTGCAGAAAGCATGTTTAGGTGTCCTTGAGCGAGACATTGAACCCCTAACTGCTTCCTGAGCACCACATGGTGGCAGCTCACAGCTCCTATACAATAGGATGGGTTAAATTGCAGAGAATTCCAAATTTCCCCTTGTGGGACTGAAAAGGGAATCCATTATTATTATTAATACTATTAATCAATGGGGCTCGAAAGGAAGAGGCCCTGCCACCAGATGAGTTTCTTTTAATTTTGGGCATACAGAGGAGTTCTGTATTTTGAGACCAGAGAGCATGAGATGGAACATACAGTTTAAGGAGATCATACAAGTATGATGGGGCAAGCGCATTTAGGATTTCGGAAGTTAGCAAAAGCACTTTGAAATCAGCCAATGAAAGGAGGCAAGAACTGGTGTACTATGGTCAAATTTTCTAGTTTCAATTAAAATTCTGGCTACAGCATTTTGAACCATCTGAAGATTTTAGTGCGTGCATGTGGCACACCTGAAAAGAGAATATGCAGTTGTCAAGTCTGGATATAAGAAAGAATGCATGCAGTCTGTGTCAACCATAGACAGGCAGGATCAACGTTTAGCTATGTTACATAAGCGATAAAAGGTTCTCTTGATGATTTCTTTAATGTACTTATCAAAGGAAAAGATGGGCTCAAACATCACACCAAGATTTTTGATTATGATATTTTATAAAATAACATAATTTGTAATTTTTTTGACAGTTGATCAAAGAGGTGTCTGTATCTAACAGGGACAATAACCATCATCTCAGTTTTATCTGAATTTAAAAGCAGCAAATTTAGTAACATCCAATTTTTCACAGCAGCCAAGTAGGCCTCCAGATCAGTCGATTAAGTAGGATCGTCAGCCTTTATACTCACATGCAGCTGAATATCATCCACATAGTAATGAATATTAATTCCATGACTGCGTACAATTTGGCCAAGAGGTGAAATATAAAGAGAGAAGAGTAAAGGTTCAAGAACCAAGCCCTAGTATATAATACAATTATAACAGACACACTTTCTTCTTCCAGATAAATAGGACTTAAGCTAAGAAAGAGTTAAGCTAGACACACACACAAAATTGCAATTTATTCTATAAATTAATATACCATGATTAATGGTGTCAAAGGCTATGCTAAGGTTCAAAAGAAGAAGCACAGATAATATCAGAGTCCATAACTTATAGAAGGTTATTTATCACTCTAGTTAAAGTAAATTCAGTGGTGACAAGTGCTAAATGCTGATTGAAAAGGTTTGTATAAATCATTTTCTTATATGTGGGTCAAAAGATGTTGATAGCTTTTGATTCTCTAATACTCTCTGTAATAGCTCAGTAGGTAGGGCCATCATCTATTAATAAGAGATTGGTGATTTGATCCCTGGTCCTGTGGAAAGCATGTTGAAGTGTCCTTGACCAAGACACTGAACCCCAAGCCGTTTCCCAAGCACCATATAGCAGCTACCCACTGCTCTTATACATTGGATGGGTTAAATGCAGAGAAAAAAGTAATCGTAAGAATCTATCCATTTACTGCCCACTACTTATCCGAAGTCAGGTCATGGGGGCAACCGGAGCCCATCTCAGTTCTCATTGGAGGAAAGGAGGGGATACACCCTGGAAAGATTGCCAGTTCATCCTAGGGCAGAGCAAACAGTGTCTTGCTCAAGGATACCTTGAAATACCGCCGGACCATCGCTCAACCTATCGTGCCATGCCACCCCTTCATTGTAAGAATACAAAGCCCAAATAAAGAAGCTCACATCTTGTACAGTAGTTTGGAGAAATGCTGAAAAAGATTTTAAAAGGGGTAAATGCTTTGTGCAGGGACATCCCTGTACTTTATTGACTTCTCTCTCCCCTTTCATCCTTCAGTTTAATACTTCTTAGGAATATGAGACAATTTACCACAAGAGACACCAGGTCCTTCACATATGCTTTTAGTGCTTCCCACTGTAGATGCATCTCACTACATGAGGGTGGATCACCTGTTTGGATCTCAGGTGTGGTCAATCTGGTCAACATAGTACATCTAGGTCTGATCAACTTTTCCTTTTTATGTGCATATGGTAATGTATTGGACTGAATTTATGTTTAGCATGTCGATTTATCAATTTGTAACACCCAGTGACCTCACAACTACTTAGATTAGTATGTACCAAGTGTGCATGTACCTTTTATATGGTCTCAAAGACTAAAGTGAAGACTGTTTTAGAACCAGAGTGATTCTACCTTAACCATCTACATGCAACATAACAAACAGAAACTAAAGTTCATTATACATATTTTGTTACTATGACATCTAATCAAAGCTAGGTTCAAACAGTGATGAGGATCTAGAGAATTGGGTTCCTTTTAGAGTAAGGGATTTTGGGACATGTCCCAGAGTATCTCTTGAAGTAGATTTAGAGAGCCTACAGTCCTGTAGTTCTGGCAACAACAGCCAAAGTCTATATATCACTAACTGCTCCAAAAAAGCATAGCCATGATAGATAACCCTAACCCTAAGATAACATGCTGATTTCCACAAATGTCTGTCCCTTTTTGTTTCCATTGTTAAACCAAATTATTAGACCCTCACCAGAGTTGTTGTGTTTCCTCTTGTACCAAGCTCCATCAAGAGGAGATTTTTCCTCTGCATTCTTGTCTTCTTCAGCCAGCATCACCTCCTCTGTAAAACAAATATCATACATAAGTACATTATATCGGGATAACTCAAAAACTGTCAGGGAAGATATCAGTCACAAAAAGGTATGTGATATATTTGAACAATTTTCTACAAAGCTTTATAACATATATTGTTTATCATGTGTTGCAAAAATACATGCAAAGGGTAAAGTCATCATTAAATGCAGGAAACAAACAAATTCTCTCCAATTTTCTTGTTTGGTGATAATAAGAGAGTTTTTGTTGAATTGTTAATATTAATAAAGTGGTATTTGCGACAGCAGTGTTAGTGCTAATATGAATGGAGGTATGCATTTAGTGACACTCGGTGACTGAACTGTGCTGCATTGCTCCAAGTTATGTCTTCCATTGAGTCATATCTTATTAGCCTCAGGAAAAGGTAAATCTGACTCATAACCATACCATACTACACATAGATAGAGGCAAAGTTGTCTATTGGTTATACAGATCCCTTTTAAATAAGATGTTACAAATTCACATAAGCTATCTATCTATCTATCTATCTATCTATCTATCTATTATCAGTATCTCAAAGCAAATATGACTGTCCCCTCCTTCCCTTTATGGAGGACACCTGTGTGTGACTTAGTTTAACATGGGACACTGGTGCACAGACAACCACCACACGGTCCTTGACAGATCTGGGTCAGGAACCAGTGAAATGGGGTCCAAAACAACCAGGGGGCAATTTATGCTGCCCTCTAGCCATTATGATGCTTCCCTAAAGTCAGCCATCATCCTCCAGCTGTTCCACCATTGAGGTTGTAGATGGATTGCTCTTTAAGGACCTCCCACTGTTACCTTACCACCATGGGTGACCCCACCAGGAGTATAACTCCAGATGGCATTGCTCTCAGGGCCATACAAGCTTCTTCACCATGACAAGGTGACAATCCACAAAGAAGTCACATAAGCAATATCAATCAACACCCATGTTCCCTGTCAAAGTGTCCTTAAGAAGCAAGAAATTCAAGTCCAACTGTCATAAATCTCTCTGTATTCACACTGTCCTAGTACATTTAAGCTATGAAGATAAGTATGATGAGGCATGAATCAAATAAGTTATTTTACATGAGTTTAAATAAGAACGTGGGGTCTGACCTGCTTTACATATCCACTCTAGGTAGCCAGTCAACTCTCTCTCTATCTGCTGCTGTCTGCGAAGCTTCAAGAATTCCTGCCTCTTTTCCACCCTCTCTCTCTCTTTGGCAAATTCTCTGTGGAACCACACACACACATACACACACACACACACACAAACACAGAAATACACACACACGCACGCACGCACACACACACACACTCACACACACACACACGAACAGAGAGAGAGATAGTAGTTGATTTAGCTGGTAAAAGCAGGTGTGCTTCCTTCTGAGGTGATGAAACTGCCCAGCATAAAGTACACAGTGGAGCAGTCTAATGCCCACAGAAGCAAATGTAAAACCACTTTAATTTTGGTGGGGAGATTCTTTAGAAGTGCATTTAATAAGATACACTTCCTTTAACCGTTATGACAATAGGGGCTGTTGGCAAGGCACTTGACCGCCAATGGCTTCAGATGTGGTTTTCAGTGAGCAATGATAGATGACTATAGCTATACCAGGTAACTCAAGAGGTATGGATGTTGTTTTACGGAATCAGTGTGGAAAATGCTGCAAAAATGATGATAAAAAAATACAAACATGAAGAGTACTCCTCAAGTTGAACTACTTCTTGAGGCACTTATATTAATGCTGGTCACTCTTAGAAAAGATAGGGCTTTCCTTTTAGTGGAAAGGACCAAAAAAGCAATGAAATAACTCAGTGCTGCTACCTCTGAGGTTATATTAATTAAAATAGACACCAATACTGTAATTTATCCTTACTAGCCTTCCCAACCCTAACCTCATCCATACCCTCCAACACATAGCCCCCTGCTCCAATCTGTCTCTCACAACATGCCAGATGAGGAACCAGCTCAGAAAAGTAGGGATCAGGGCAAGGAGAGCTACGGGTCCAGACAGCATCAGCTCCAGGCTGCTTAAGTCCTGCACAGACCAGCTATGTGGGCCTGTGGAATCTGTGGAATCAACCTGAGCCTAGAGCTGGCGAGAGTGCCAAAGCTATGGAAAACATCCTGTGTAGTGCAAATGCCCAAGACTCTGCAACCCAAGGACCTCAACAGCTAAAGCCTGGTGGTGCCAACATCACACCCGATGAAAATCCCTTGACCAGCTGGCCCTTGGTCATCTATGCCCTCAGTTGAGTTCTTGAGTTCACTCATCAACCTGGCATTGGTGTGGATGATGCTGTCATTTTCCTCCGACACCAAATTCTATCTCACTTGGAGAAGTCCAGGAGCACTGTGAGGTTCTGTCCTTTGATTTCTCCAGTGCTTTCAACATGATACAGCCTGTGCTTCAGGGGGACAAGCTAGATCATACAGGGATGACCGATCACCTCAAAACATGAATTTTGGAATACCTCTACAACTGCCCACAATGAGGATAATGGATTGTGTACACCAGGCATAATTGTCTGGAGTGTGGGGAACCCACAGGGAATGGTCCTGGCTCCTTTCCTCTTCACCCTCTGCACTGCATATTTCTCAAACAATTCACCCACCTGTCAAAGAAGTTATCTGATTAATCTGCAATCGTTGGCCTTATCACAGATGGGGATGACGGGGAGTACAGAGAAACAATTCAGATCTTTGTGGACTAGTGCTAGCGGAACCGACTCCAGATCAATGTGGGCAAAGGTAAAGAAATGGTGGTGGGTTTCTGCTGGTGCACACACTCGCTTCCGAGTCCAGTGAACATCCAAGGGATGTACATTGACATGGTGACATCTTACAAGTACCTGGGTGTTCACCTGAACAATAAACGGGACTGGACTGACCACTCAAAAGCATTCTATAAAAAGGACCAGAGTAGAGTGTATCTGCTGGGGAGACTGAGGTCTTTTTGAATGGAGGGGCCATCTTTTATGGAGCAATTTGCTGAGACAGCAGCATCTCAACTGCGGATGGGAAAAGAATCAATAGACCAATCAAGAAAGCTAGTTCTATCCTGGGATGCCCCCTCAACACTGTAAGAAAGGAGGATGATGACTAAGCTGTCAACCATGATAGTTAATGGATCCCACCCCGTGGAGGACTCCCTTAATACAATGAAGAGCTCCGTGTTGTATATTGCCCTTTCACAACATACATCAATTAAACACTGGAGTAAAGTTAACCATAGTCCGGTTTTTATTTCATTTACTGGATTTTGTAATAGACACGTTATATTTCATTTGTTTACTCTGCCGAAGGTCTACTGCTCTCGGGAAATGTGGATTTCTCTGCATTTTTGACCCAACCTATTGTATAGGAGCAGTGAGCTGCCAACATATGGCGCTCGGGGAGCCGTTAGGGGTTTAGTGTCTTACTTACTCAAGGACACCTCGACATGCTGTATGCCGGACCGGAGATCGATCCTGCAACCTTGTGATTGCCAGACGACCGCTCTACCCACTATAGGACGTCCTGAGCAGTCTGGCATTTTGTGGGCAGGGACAGTACCGATGCCATATGGCGATGCATCGCACGCCAAGCAAAGCGGTAAGTCCGGGTTGTAGTGAGTCAAGATCTTTTTAGATGTTATCAGTTCCTTTGCAGTCTTGAATGCCAAGTCACAGTGTGTAGTCCATTTCCAGGTTCCCTATTTTGCAGAAGGTTGTGCAACAGATAGAGTACGGTCGACAGACAGATTTGGTAAACAATTGTGATAATAATTTATCAGTCCCAAGAATGAGCAAACCTGGGTTACATTACAGGGCTTAGGTGCTTTCAGTACAGTGTCAATTTTGTCCTGTGATTTGTGGAGGCCTTGTTTATCAATTATATGCCCACAGTACTCAATGGAGTCTTTGAAATATTCACATTTGTCCTCATTGGCTTTCAGTCCACATTCGGCTAGTCTAGTTAGGTCTGCTTCCAGATTAGGAAGATGAGAGAAATCGTCCTGGCCTGTTACAATTATATCATCTAAGTAGCACTGCATGCTGGCATTGCCCTGTTGGACCTGATCAATAGCACGTTGCCACACTGCAGGGGCAGACGCAACCCCAAACACTAGCCTATTGTACTGAAAAAGGCCTTTTAGGTATTAATTGTGAGATACTTCTTTGATGCTGCATCCATTTCCATTTGCAGGTAAGCTTGGGCCAAGTCAATCTTTGAAAGATGATGCCCACTGGCTAACGATGCGAAAATGTAATCTATTAGTAGCAATGGGTACTGGTCAGCATGTAAAACTGGATTGACTGTCACTTTGAAGTCACCGCATAGCCCTATTGCAACATTTTTCTTCACTACGGATACAATTGGTGTTGCCCAGTCTCACCATTCAACTTTGGACAGAATGCCCTGGTCTTCGAGTCTTTCAGTTCTGCCTCAACTTTAGGTCGCAACACAAAGGGGGCAGGACGAGCTTTGAAGAATTTTGGCAGTGCATGTTCATCCACTGTGAGGTGTGCTTTAATATGTTTACGGGCTCCAATGCCATCTTGAAACACTGGCCCTACGCGCTAGAGTAGAAGGTTCAACTTTTCCTGTGCAGCTGTACTGCTTCTATTTGGGCTGACCTGCATTGCCTTAACGGACTGCCAGTTGAGCTGAATCATTTGTAGCCAATGGTGTCCAAATAATGGTACACCCCCAAGTAGTAGCAGATGCAAATCCAGGATTTGTTTTTGTTTCCATATTTCACCTTCACCTTAATATTTTCTGCTGGCGCCACCTTTTCTCCTGTATGTTTTCAGTGACACTGGTGTACGTTTCAGTTTTGCAAACTTCTCTTTGTAATCTCTCAGTGACATGAGTGAGAGCGCAGTTCCATCTTTAATCACAAAAAGAGGTGAATCTGTTCAGCTGGATCAGAAGTTCGAACAGATTCACCTCTTTTTGTGATTTCCCTACCTGGATTATTGAGCATGCATCAAGACATTCCATCTTTAATGTTTTTCCTTCAATCACTGGGGTCACCCATATTATTTGTCTATTGCTCTCTGTCATAGAGTGGAGTTCTATGAGCGCCAGAGCTGTGTCCATGTCCGAGTTTGAGCCACTTGTCTGTGTCATTCATATCATGCACTCTTTTATCCTTTTTCCTTTCACTGTGCCTTCCCCCATTTTGTTTCATTCTACACATTCGCTGTATGTGTCCTTTCCGTTTCCACAGTCTAAAGTCTTTATCCCAAAACCAACAGTCTGATTGGTCATGGGAGTCTTTTCCACATCTATTGCATACAGCTCTTTTCACTGGGCGTTTAGGTGTGAACTCGTTGACAGTGCACTCATTTGAAACTTTCTTTTGGAATAGCATAGCATCCTTTGATGCAGTTTCCATTGCGATCACAATTTTTAATACCCTTGCTAATGTCAAGTCTTTTCCAGTCAGGAGCCGTCTCTGTATGCTTTCATTATGAATGCCGCACACTAGTCTTGAAGTGCCTCGGACAAGTTCGCGTCAAATTGGCAATGTTCTGCTAGATTCTTAAGCTCCACCATGCAGTTCGATATTGACTCGTTCTTTTGCTAGTTACGGTTATGAAATCTTAATCTCTCTGCAATGATGAGTGGTTTCGGGTTAAAATGATCCTGTAGCAATTTAGTTGTGTCCTTGAACGATTTCTGTGCGGGGTTTTGTGATGCTGTTAAACTCCTTAGCAGGTTGTAGGTCTTTACACCAATTACACTTAGCAACACCGTCACTTTCCGGTCGTTTTCAATATGGTTAGCAGGGCTACATTGTTCCAGTCTCTCAATATGTGTCCCATTCCTCCACACTACCATCAAATCCATCCACTCCTCCGATAGAAACAGCCACAATTTCGTTTTAATTTCAGTCTCTTCTCCACTCCTTGTTTACTTGTAAGTTACTCACGTCGTGGTTCCACTCGCTCCACTCGTTTCACCGTTGGAGAGGGTAGCCATCTTGCTAACAAAGAAGTAAACAAGGTTGACTTGCCGACGGAAAACTTCAATTAAAGCTTCGACACACGAAATGTCTTCCTTAAAATCCTCGTCACCAATTTTTTTGTGCATTGCACTTTCACAACATACATAAATTAAAAACTGGAGTAAAGTTAACTATAGTCTTTACTGAATTGGGTCATAGACACGTTACATTGCACTTGTTTACTCTGCCGAAGGTCTACTGCTCCCGTTCAATATATCAATGCGCCGCACAGTACTACCTCAAGGTATCATGCGCATATAATAAAAGTAGTCCCATGAACTTTAACTAAAATAGTTCCCATAACCAGTATTTATGTGAACATAACACCCCTTAAATAACAGGTAGCTGCATCAAAAGTGTTTGAAGGAACTTCATCAGAGGTCTTTCCCTCCTGCAACTGTTAGACTCTATAACAAGCACCACTGCCCAAATAAAACGCATACACATCAAGACTAACAACTGGATTTCATACCATTCAGTATTTCAGGCTAAAGTTAAAGTTAGGCTAAAGTTAGGCTAAAGGAAATTCAATGAATTTGGGGGATGTGAATTCACTTGAAGGAGTTCGTGTAATGCCCAGTGGACAAATGTTAAGTTAGGATAACCACACTTAACCAAGGTGTCTTAAGATAAGATAAGATAAGATAAGATAAGATAAGATATATTATTCCTTTATTAGTCCCGCAGGGGGAAATTGTAGTGTTACAGCATTAAGTGGAAAGCATTGTAGGAGAGGCATCACATCTAGAACATAACGTGTAACATAGACAATTCAACAGGTGAGAATTATGTACAGTATATGCATTATATACAGTATGGACAGATAAAAGAAATTGCACTCGTTTTTAAATAACATTGTATATAGTATATTGTTGCTGTTGCTGTACATGTGTTGGGATTGTTCTATGGGGGGAACAGTGCTGATTAAAGAGTCTGACAGCTGTGGGAAGAAAAGCCCGACGGAAACGCTGCTTGAAACACTTTGGATACTATAACCTGTCACTGAAGGAGCTCTCTAGTCTAGCAATGTAGTCCTGCATGGGGTGAGAACCATTGCCCATCATAGATGACAGCTTAGCCATCATCCTCCCTTGTCCCACTACCTCCTCAGTGTTGAGGGAGCATCCCACGACTGAGCTTGCTTTCTTAACCAGTTTATCAAGTCTCTTCCTATCTGCAGCTGAGATGCTGCTGCCCCAGCAGACCACTCCATAGAAGATGGCTGGTGCCACCACCAGGTTATAAAATGTCTAGAGAAGTGACCTCTGACCTCTAAAAGACCTCAGCCTCCTCAGCAGATATAGTCTGCTCTGGCCCTTCTTATACAGTTCTGTCGAGTGATCAGTCCAGTCCAGTTTATCGTTGAGGTGAACACCCAGGTACTTGTAGGACCTCACCATGTCAATGTCCATCCCCTGGATGTTCACCGGTGTCAGAGTGGAGTGTTTACACCTGCAAAAATCCACCACCATTTCCTTGGTTTTAACCCGCATTGATCTAGAGGTAGTTCTGCTGGCACCAGTCCACAAAGTCTTGAATTAGCTCTCAGAAGTCCCTATCATCCCCATCTGTGATGAGGCCGACGATAGCAGAGTAATCAGAGAACTTCTGTAGGTGGCAGGTGGGTGAGTTGTGGAAGAAGTCTGCAGTGTAGAGGGTGAAGAGGAACGGAGCCAGGACTGTTCCCTGTGGGGGCCCCACACTACAAACACCCAGGTCTGATACAAAGTTAGGTGTCCTCACATACTGTGGGCGGTTGGTGAGGTAGTCTAAAATCCAGGTTGTGAGGTGATGGTCCACCCCTGTATACTCCAGCGTGTTCCCCTGAAGCACAAGCTGTATGGTGTTAAAAGCACTAGAGAAATCAAAGAACATGATCCTCACAGTGCTCCCAGGCTTCACTGCCTTGATCCTCCTGAGCTGATTGTAAGAGACAAGTTGGGGCAGGGTTGTGTGCTGGAGGGTAAGGATGGAGGTGGAAGGGTTGGGATGATGACACGAGCAGAGGGGGGTGACTGTGAGCTGATCATTGCAGAAGGCGAGGTGGGGCTGGGATGCAATGGACATGCAGATGAGGGTTATTGCAGCATTGAAGACTGGGTCAGGGGAGGGACGGGTGTCTGGTCAAATCTATTGAAGAATAGATTCAAATCGTTCACCCACTTTTGGTCCTCCACAGTCTAGGACTTTGACTCTGTGGCCAGAGATGGTTTTCAGGCTTCTCCAAACTCCTCTGATGTTGTTTTGCTGTAGTTGCTCCTCCACCTTCCTCTTGTAGCCATTCTTGCCCTCTCTGATCTTTCTGTTCACCTCCTTCTGCACAGCCCTCAACTCCTCCTTATTTCCTGACCTAAAGGCCCTCTTCTTCTCCTTAATGAGAGCCTTTATATCGGGATTAATCCATGGTTTGTTGTTTGACAAACACCATACGGTCCGTGTGGGTACAGTGTTTTCCACACAGAAATTAATATAATCCGTAATACACTCAGTAAGGCTGTTGATGTCCTCCCCATGGCCACCATATAGTTCCTCCCACACAGTTGTCTCAAAACAGTCCTTCAGAGCCTCGACGGACCATCTCATCAATGTGCGGGACACAGCTGGTTGCCTGTGTACAAAAGGATTGTATATGGGTAGGAGCTGAACCAGGTTGTGATCAGATCTTCCTAGGGCGGGAGGGGTGATGAGGTGTAAGCCTGTTTAGCATTGGCATAAAATAAGTCTAGTATTTTATTGTCTCTGGTGGTTCATGTGACGTACTTCTGTAGGGAGGGCAGAATGGAGGACGAGGTGCATGGTTAAAGTCCCCGGAGTTGAGAACAAGGGCCTGAGGATGTTGTGCCTGTAGTCCGCTTGTAACGGAGACGAGCAGATCACCAGCTGTCTCCGCGTTAGCGGAGGGCGGAACGTACGCCGCTATTATAATAACATGCAAGAATTCCCGCGGCAGGTAATATGGCCTCATGCTAACGGCTAACAACTCAATGACCCCGCTACATAGGTGCTCTTTAACAGTGATGTGCCCAGAGTTACGCAATCTATTGTTCACAAGCATTGCCAGTATCCCTCCTTTCTTCTTACCACTCTCCCTCGTCCTGTCCCACCATACCAGCTTGAAGCCGTCCAGCGAAGGGACCGTTCTCCGGGATTAGCGCAGTCAGCCACGTCTCGGTAAAGACCATGATACTGCACTTGCGATATTCCCTCTGATGCCGGGTCAGTGCCACCAGCTCGTCCATTTTATTAGGAAGAGATCTCCGGTTCCCCATGATAACGAATGGGAGAACGGGTCTATATCTTCTTCTCCTGGCGTGACGCACAGTCCCGGCACGACACCCCCGCCTCCGCTTCTTTGGCTCGGGGGCAACATCGGGTTTGATCTCGGGCAGCACCGCTGTGTTACAGAGCGGTAGTAACTGGTCTCTACTGTAGACGATAGGGCCGCGGCGGCACACGGGTTCTCCAACCACGATTGCAAACAGTGCAAAAAATATGAGAACGGCCAAAGCAAACACGGAAAATTTCTAATCCATTGTTGATGGAAAATTAGTAACACAACACCACGTCAGAATACGAAAACTGACTAAAGTCGCTGTAGGAGCTACTCTTCTTTGGCTTTCAAAGCATAGAAAATAAAATTAGTTTGTTTCACCTGTTCATTCAACAGCTGGCTCTGTGCCTTCTGGAAGATCTTGTTGATCGACATACAAAATACACCATTGTTTCTAACAGCAAAAGAGTGGATACAATTGATGTGGTCTGTTATACATCCCCTACTTCTCTGTCTGATTGGCCCAAAAGTGCAGCATCACAGTGAAAACTTAGCATAGCTAGCAAGATTTCTTTTTTGCTTCCTACCAAGTACTGAAGATGACAGAAGCATAAAAATAAGGAAACAATGAGTTGTGTAATATTTGCCTCCGTCAGCTGTCTTGGACAAGCAAAATTAGAATTACTTCTCTGAAGGACTGAGCTCTGTGCACTCTCTGTTGAGAAGATGTGTGAAACCTCAAGTGTAAAACATCTTTTAAAACAGAGCACTGGAAAACATTAAAGATAAGGCTGATAGAGCTAAATCAACCAAAAGGGCTTCCCAATATGGGAGGAAAAGTAGCATGTTTACAACCCTATGTGCTATCAAAATCCAAGCTACGGAGGGTAGCCATAAAGACACAATGATAAATGATAAATATTTTTCCCTTATCAGCCTCACAAGAGGAAATTTGCAATTATCTCCATTTAACCAATCCCATTGTGATGGAGCAGTGGGTAGCCACCATGTGGCACTTGGGGAACAGTTAGGGGATTCAGTCCCTTGCTCAAGGAGACCTTGACAGGGTTTCTGAAGAACCAGGAATCAAACCTACAATTTTCCAAGGCAGAGTAATTTAAAGAGGCTTTCCACAGCAGTTCATAGGTCATATGATATAACCAAACAAAGACACGATCACCAACAAGATTAAAGAAATGCCCATTTCTGTGAGAACTGTAGAATGGTACCTTACAGACATGACCAAAAAATGAGATGAGATGAGAGATTAGATGTAAAAGTCATTTTACGTCGAGCAGTAGTTACTAGGTATCCAAAACAACAAGGGTTGCACTTAAGTTGGTGGGCTTGAATAAATGTTCTTTTGTGCCTCGGTAATTTTCACAGTTGCAAAAATAGTAAAGTGTGTGTGTGTGTCTGTGTGTGTGTCGAATACAGATCTTTTAGCCTGCAGAACTACATGAGGAGATAAGTAACAGCAGTAAATACATGGATAAATAATCATCATTATAAGTCACTACCACTCTAGTCTGTGATTTCTTTTTCCTTTGTGAAGCAACAAGGGCTATCCAAAAGTTTGCTGACCACTCAACTAGACAGACAGGTAAAGTTAAACGAACCTTTCAATTTGATAATAGTGAGACAGTTGGCTAGCCTTACAGTCATTGTTTCGAATGCTCCATTCTACCAGTCTCAGTCCCAAAGGTATGCACTCACCCAGACAGGACACCCAGAACCAGGTTGAGCATGAAGAAGGAGCCAATGATGATGAGGGGGATGAAGTACAGCCAGTTCCACAT
>OMLC01091435.1:0-13681 GCA_900302585.1 Regalecus glesne | reverse complement strand
GTGCATGTGCCCAAATATCAAGCAATAATAGGATATTTTTCTGCAAATGTATTGTTTTGGCCTCAACCACCATTAACAGTCTGCAGTCCTTCCTCAAAACACTTCCATTTGGTAATCTCACTCTTCTGATGTGTGAGAGGTAATGGTCCAAACAAAGATTAAATCTCAAATCCATTATCATTTCTTAACAGCTCTTTTAGGGATTAATGAGATTTAGTATGTTTGAAAAAGAACTAAATTAAATATGAATATGGGGACCATTTTTCCTACGGAAGACTAAATGAATACATAAATGAATGGTTTCTGGATGCAATGAGGTATTTACTTGATGCATGTTCAATAATCCAGGCAAGGAAGTCACCAAAAAAGGTGAATCAGTTCAACTGGATCAGAAGTTTATTCTGAAACGCTTCATCACTCAAACAGGTGTTGATGTCACTGAAGATGTCACCTCTTTGAGTGACAAAACATTTCCAAACAAATATCTGATCCAGTTGAATCGATTCACCTTTTTTTGGAATTATGAATTTAGTGTGAATACTGACTGATAAGTACAAAATAAGATAAGATAAGGTATTCTCCATTAATTTCATAGGGGGAAATCACAGTATTAGAGCATCAAAGTGGAAAGCAAAATCAGAGGCATAAAATGTAAGCCATAATCTGTAACATAAATTTAAACAATGGGGAAACATGAACAGTATATTTGTATGAACAGATATAAATAGAGTCAGAAGTAAACTAAATGGCATGTAATCTAGTTGTTCATGTTGTGAATTGGGTCTATTGGGTGAGTAGTGCTGATTATAGAGTGTGTACAATAAATATAGTTGTGTGGGGTGTGATGAAAATCTGGTGAAAAAAAAGTTTTCTTTGCATTCCTCACATGAATTGGCAAAACATTTATTATCTTGTGTAAGAATTAATTGCTTCTTTTTGTGTTCACATGTTTTTTTTAACATATCACCAAATGCATTATTTTGCATAAGAGCAGTATGAAATGAGGAGTACAGATTCATTTGATTTAAAGTTTTAGGGTTAAGTCATGGCTAATCACAAAACACTTTACAAACTCAACACTCAAGAAAACGAGAAAAATGGTAAGATGACTTTTTCTGACCAAAACTACATACTTTCTATCAAGTGTTTTCAATGTGAAGCATCCACAGATAAATTATTATTTGGACCAATCAAGCACTGACCAGTTTGACCAATTTTGAGTTCTCTTTTGTCACTCCAATACTTGGCCTACAGTGTTTACTGTGCAGCAATTAAATTAATCTAGACCCAGATATGCAGAGATAAGTGTTGCTAATGGCCTTGTAAAGAATTGGTCGATGGATACTTGATGTATTGCACAGAGAGCGGTAATGCATGCAAGGAGGATGTGCAATCAGGATGCAGAAGGACTCTCTTGGTTGTACCCATCCATGCCACTCCATTTAGTAAATCGATAATCCTGTCTGTGAACACAAGTTTAAAACAACAACACAGTGTTAGGAAATCATCCTCCAAATGTCCAAATGCGCGTTCTTGTCTTCGAAAGTCAAAAAATAGTTTCAGTCAAACTAAACTGTACTTCTTACAAGCAGCCGAGGGAAATGATTCTAGTCTCAGAAATGTGTTCTTTAAATGGCACCTTTATGTCGACACTTTCTTTCTTTCTTTCTATACAGCATATAATCGCAAACAGAAACTGATAATACATTTGAAGCAAATTTTCAAAATTGAATTTGTGAACTGAAATAAGCTGAATCTGCTAAAAAGAACCGAAACTAAACTAAAATGGCATTAAAAATTGCAGAATTAACAAAATAAAAAAACTCGTTTTTTTATGGTATCATGACTACTTTTGTCAATTGAACCTATTACTTCAGTTGACAAGAACATCACGTTTGCCTACTATGGGTACTGACTAGGGAACATCCCATGTGAAAATGTGGAAGCATGTCAGCCAGGGCCAAAAGCGTTCCATCAAAGTGTGGGATTCTTTGTGTATAGCAGCGTCCTAAAAATGTATGTGTTGTAGTCGAAGAATTTTAAGTTTAGGGCCTGCTGAAATCAAAAATAAAAAAAACCTCAAGGTCCACCTTTCCTCAAAAAAAGGAAAATGTATCCAAAAATATTGAATGTCAGACCATGTAGCTCTGAAACAGACAGCATAGCTCCAAGACTGGGACAGGCTGGACAGCAAATTTTAGCTGTTTGAAATGAGTCAAGACCTGGCCCACTAGCTCATCTGTATACCATGAATGCAAGGATGCCCTGGTAGACCTCTGCTACTTCACAAACATATTTAGGCTCACATTTCAGACACCTGGCTCAGCCAAGGTGGAGGGACTTATCTTTCAAATATGAAAGAGGGGCAAATGAAACGGCAAAGATTCTAGAAGATGTCAGTAAGGTGACATATTTTGTGGATGGATGGATCAAGCAAGAGCTGATTAAATCATTTCTGGACACCTCAGACTGAACACCTTCCATCAGCTCCTCCTTTGTATATTAAAATGGCTAGAACATCCAGACACTGGTCAGGCCCTTGTGCAATGCATAGCCAATTCATTAGGAGTGATGTATGCAAGAAAACTAGATTTTACTTTTCATTAATAACAATGGGGCAAACGTGATGAAGGCTGTCTGACTACTGGGTAACAGGAGTCAGAGGACAAAAGTGAACAACACAGAAGTGGTTGAAGAAGATATTGCCTAGCACTCAGAGGAGGGGGGGGTTGTTTTCAGCTCAGACTGAAGAAGTCCCCTGGTGAGTGACGAAACGTTTCTAAATAAACTTCTGATCCAGTTGAACTGATTCACCACTTTTATGTGACTTCCATACCTGGATTATTGAGCATGGATCAAGACATGAGGAACGTATGGAAGTGATGAACTTGTTTTTATCTCACACAATATTTCAGAAGAAATGATTACCAATGAAGACACCAGGGTGTCTTTTGTCCTGTACTTCTTTTATCATGCAAATCAGAAAAACAGGCCTGTTACCTTTCCTATTTACAATACATAGATCAGCTACAATCATTACAAATAATCAGCTGTTATTTTCAAATATATAAATAAAAGAAAAAAGTAAATAACTGAATTGAAATATAGGGTATATATGAGCATAAAAATGAAAACTAAGCTGAAACCTAAAAGACACTGATCACTAGTTGAAACTAGAACAAAATGGAAAATCCAAAACAGTAAAAATCTTTCTTTTCTTTCTTCCTCTCTCTCTCTCTCTCTCTCTCTCTCTCTCTCTCTCTCTCTCCCCCTGCCTTGTATAAAACTCCACTGAAACCTCATTTCCAAGCTTTCTAAAACCTGATAGACTTCGGTGACCCATGTCTTTGTATTTTCAGTTTTGGGGCATATTGCTAACCTGTATTTTCAGGTTAACGTGCATTACTCACTTGTCAGTATTCTCTAAATTCGTGTTAAAGCTGCAGGGGGCTGTAGTCAATGCTAGCAGGCATTGGTCAAAAGACAGCGAGGGTATCACGCAGGACCGGTTGCCAATGCATCATGGGAAAAACACAAACATGGCCATTCCATTTTTACCTCTTGGCTATTAGGGGGTCCCCAATTCATCATCACGCATGGCTTAGGAGGAATTCACAGCACCATGCAGAAGCCCATCATGTATTGTCCACAGAGAAGATCTGAAACTGTTTAGGTCTCACAGGTCATAGATTAATGGAGAGTGACTGGTCATGCAGGTACCATTAAACACTAAATAAATACAGACAGCACACTCTTTTAAGGTATCCATTGTTCAAACTGACTGATCTGATCACAAGCTCACAGGACAGATAATAAATACATGGAGGAGAAGGCAGTGGGACACTTGGCAGCAATGATGGTCCAGGTCAGCAGGAGCAGAGTTGTGTGGTTTCACTGGCCAGGTTTTACCAATATGACTAAACCTCTTTGAAGACTTAATTGAATTTACAAAAGCATAAAGAGAGCAGAGAAAAAAAATGGCAATCCTTTTTTTTAACTTCTTCTGGGTGGATTTCAGTGTAATTGTGCTGGTTAATTCATCGATTTTCTACCTGTGAAATACAATATATGCATATATCTGCTATACATTTTTGAAATATCAGAAATATCATGATTCCATTTTTAACAGTCATTATGTGGTTAGCCACTGGCTTACCTTCAGCTATTCTCTATTTTTTTTTTTAAATTCTACACAAATTAATATATTGATTTTATTTGAACTCTACACAAAAATATATTACTGATGGGATAATAACAGTAAAGGTGGTGATGAACAGTAACAACTTGAGCCTGTATGGATAGAATTTCCTATTGGTTTACTACTAACAGAACCCAAAATGATGGGATAGAATAACATTAAACACACACATACACACACACACACATGCACGCACACACAAAAAACAAAGATGCCCCTTCATTTTAAATGAGGTTTCACGTTTATCTTAAAGCTTGACAAAGTGAAAATTCATCTGCTGACAAATTTAGTTTTCTACAAGCCACCACACACCTTCACAGAAACATGAAAGTCAAAAAGTCATCGAGTAAGAGCCGCCTATAGAAGCCCCAGCTAACACCTGTCAAATAAAAGATAAAGGTTGGTGTTCGCAACACTGCTTTGCAAAACCAGCAAAAACCTTAATGAGCGTACTGCTAGAATGGCTCAAACTCTTCTGGATGTTTGGAGCTCATCAAGATGTGCATCATCTCAAGGCATCCCCAAGCTTTAAAGTACTGCTACAGTTCTCCAATTATGTTCTCAAACAACACTTCAGCAGCTCATCACTGGGCCAATTGCCTCCGAATCTGCCTCTGTTCCCTCGGTTCTCTTTTTTGACAACTTTCAACATATCAGTCCAAATAACACATTGTATCATCATGAATGTCTAGCTTTCCCAGTTAATTTGAATAATCCTTGACAAGATGGATAATTTACATTACATTGACTGGATAATTGAATTGCTAAGTAGTTTTTTTTAAAGTTTTTTAAAAGAATGCAGTAAATATGAGACTGTCATGATAACATTAACTAATCAACAAGTTGATGATAATAATATATTTTAAAAAGAGCTTTGGTTGACCATTTATTGCGTGAAGATGCCTCGTGAAGAAAAAGGTTATAAAAAGTGTACTGAAAGCAAAGTTGATAGAACAGAGGACTTTAGAGCAAAAAGAGAATATAACCTTTTGTTGACCATAATTTCTCATCGACCGTCATCCATCGTCAACCACTTATCTGAAATCAGGTCGTGGAGGAACTGGGACCTATCTCAGTTCTCATTGGGCGAAAGGCGAGGTACACCCTGTATAGGTCACCAGTCTGTCACAGGGCAGAGCAGTTAGGGGAACAGTGTCTTGCTCAAGGACACCTCGACACGCTTCTCTGCAGGACTGGGGATCGAACCTGTAACCTTAAGATTGCCAGGCGACCGCTCTACCCACTGAGCCATGCCGCCCCTTTGAACAGAATGATATTTTTCACAAATGTACGTCATCATCCCTTTAACTGGTACTTATATGGGTATGCACACTATTGTTGCACTTGGACCAAACCACATGTGATTATCAGTTGGTGGGTAATACAGTCATGTGCTTGCAAAGTGATGAGACATTACTTTTGTGCTAATCTTTTAATCATTTTTCACCTCGACTGAAATCTTTCTGCATGTTTATTTTCAGTTGAACAAATACTGCCAATGCGGATCCAACTGACACCATGATGTCCTCTGTGCATGTAGGGGACATAGAGTCAATGCAATGGAACCTACACTGGCATAAGGTAACCTGCATAGAAATAGTCTCATTTGGTTTAAATAGAGGGTTTTCGACGGGTTGCTCTTGTTGCCATCTAGGTACATTTATTTTGTTTTGGTCAAATTCAGCAAAAGACCACTTTGAGAGTTTTATCATTTAGTTAGTGCACATGTTTAATGACTGTGTATTGGTGAGGCATGACACTAAAGACATGTCATCTGCGTATTTAGCTAACGTGAGGCTTTCTATCCATCGTCAACTGCTTTATCTGAAATTGGGTCATGGAGTCAATTCGGAGCCTATCCCAGTGTTTATTGGGTAGAAGGTGGGGAACCACCCTGGATAGGTCACCATTCCGTCTCAGAGCTTGAGCCCTTTGGAGGTCAGTGTCTTGTGATGAAAAAAATCAACAACTCTGTCATGTTTAATTCTGTTTTTTAGTTGTTTTTTTCCATATTGTTCATAATCTTATTTGTGGATGCTGAAAATAAGATTGGTAATAGAATACCATCCTGAGTGACTCTGGTGTTTACAACAAGACTTTTCAGGATGAAATAATTCACCTTAAGTCACTGAAGTTGGTTAGATAAGGTTTTTTTTTCCCCTTGCATATACCAGTTGAGTGTGCATGCAAGTTAAAAAGACATGATAGCAGGATAGCTGCATTAACACTTTTAAATGCTGAGAAGAGTTCTATGAATAAAATCCATATTCAGGCTTTTGGCTTATCCAAGGTGTTCATCCACAGCTCATATTAGTGTCAAGCTGGCATTCTCCTCCCACCTCTCGGCTCTATATGCAAACTGCAGCGGGTCTAGCTGTTCACAGGGTGACAGCCTTAGATGACTGCATATGACTCTCCGTGCACTTACCGAGGATGGGTGTCAGTCAGAGTGTCAGAAATCCTTCACATCTTTAGCTCTAGTCTTCTTAGGAATGGGAATAATTTTTGATGTTTTTGAAAATGGTTGGAACAGACCCTGTGTCCATGAGCAGCTGGAGATGTTTGTTAAGCACGTTCAACACCTTCCCTATGTGTCAGGTACAGTCTTTAAGGATCCTCCCTCCCATCCGATCCTTTAGCTTTGTGTGGTTTCACCTTCCTAAGAACAGTAATCACCTCTGTTGTTGTAGTTTGGAATGATTTGTTTTTAATTTGCAAGAGTGAAGGATTCTTTCGTTAAGTGTCACAGAGGATCAAAATACCTAAGATAGGTAATAAGTTCATTTGCAAATAGGGTAGGATCTTCATATTTGATACTTTGGAATGGCATAAGTCAGTGGGCAGAGTGGTTGTCGGGCAATCAGGAGGTTACAGGTTTGATCCCCGGTCCCACAAAAAGTATACGAGGTGTCCTTGAGCAAGACACTGAGCCCCTAAATGCTCCCTGAGCACCATATGGTGGCAGCCTATTGCTCCTATACAATAGGATGGGTACAAATGCAGAGAATTCCCAAATTTCCCCTTGTGGGAC
Source organism: Regalecus glesne (assembly GCA_900302585.1). NCBI lineage: Eukaryota > Metazoa > Chordata > Actinopteri > Lampriformes > Regalecidae > Regalecus > Regalecus glesne. Next base: position 6,452 of record OMLC01091435.1, on the reverse strand, counting down.
TGATAAGAGAATCTCATCTGACATGGTGTTTCCTTGTTCACTGAAATAAATCAATTCTGATTTCCCTGTAAGAGTACATGTTTCTTTTGAATCAGAGCTTGTTTCAGGTCTTTTGTGATCTGTAGATTACTGTTTGGAATCCTCGGTTTTTCTTGGGTTAACAGATTCTTTGCAAAACTGTATGTGTGAGGTGAATGAGTAAGTGAGGAAGCTGATATCTTCATTGCACCCTTCAAAGAAAAAAAAGCCCAGTCTGTGACTTCTATGCATCATCTGAGTTGTTCTATCGTACCATTAGTGCATATGGGGATAGTTTTAGTTAGTACAGGACAAACTTTATATCTTTAACTACACCTCAGCTGTAGATGGATTATATTATCAGAATGACCAAGTGGTGGCTGGCTTGTGACAAAAAATGATGGATATCTGATCTGATCCGACAAGCATCAGGTGTGTTCCTAAAGCATTTATAGAATATTCTGTTCTGCCTGGTTGGATCGGGACACATTGTTCTAGATTGAGAAGCAAAGGTGATATATCACAGCTGTTGAAGTTTCCCACTAGATATACAGGTAGTCAGTCTCTCTTGCGCGGTAACTCAGTTTCTGTCATGCACTTAGGAGTCCTTCAATCTTTTGCGTGGTAGTATATTATCTTTTTCTGAACCTTAACAGTCCTTCAGCATCTCTCATGTATATTCATCTCCTCACAATTTTTGCTCAGCTTTTGTCCCATTTGGCATCTCAAAGATCTATTCATTATGAGAGCACAAGGTTATAGAACACTGTTATGCTTCTGCAAAACATATGGTTTTGTGTGTGTAAGGACACTCATTGCACATATTTACTTCGTGCATAAATGTTCAAGGCGTTAGAAAGTTTAGAACAACTTTGAAAAATCAGTCAGCAGGAATATAGTATATATTTTTAATATATATTATCTTTTTATATATTATATATTATCTACTATTGATAATATACAGACGTGTGATGAATTGATCCAACAGATATTTGTACTGGACAAAAAAAGTAATTTATGGGTCCATCATCAACCGCTTATCCAAAGTCAGGTTGCAGAGGAACTGGAGTCCATCTCAGTGCTCATTGGATGAAAGGCAGGTAATTTGTAGTAGTATGTAAAGGACCAGCAGCTCTACTCCAAGCTCCTTATGGATGAATGAACTTCTCATCCTCTCCCCAAGGTAGATGTCAGCCACTATCCTGAGATTAACCCTTTCGGCCGCAGTTTTTGCTTTTCTTATCAGTGAAGGAATTCAAGACTATCAATTTTATATAGAAAAGGGTGATTGTTTGAGAATGAGTTAGTAAATGTATAGTGATGGACATAAAATTTACAGTACTTTTTTTTCTTTTTTTCAATTCAATTTATTCAATGTTCCTGGAGCCATCATTGGGATATAAGAATATTACATCTTTTAAGGAAAAGATGTTGTTCATGTTCACATCACTAAGTTTTCCAAAAGCATGATTTCTTAAAGGAATCATAAAATATATGAGTAACGTTATTTTTTTGTTGTTTACAGAAAGTACACATATTATCCACGTCCTTAAATGTTGAAACAAAGGATTTTAAAGAGTAGATTCCATGTAACATTTTAATGATTTTAATCATGACACAAAATCTTAAAGGTTTTAACGATGCTTTCTTTCAATCAATTTCCTCGATGATGGTTTTCCCCAAAAATGTCTCTAAGACTGTTTACTTCTGCTGCGGAAGATTCCACATGTCTGTTGTTGGATTTTTAACGTGTTAATTCAAGCTCCCCTGAATTGATTCTAGGAGCAATCTTACTCTTCTCCCCAAGGATCAAATGTTGTTGTTTTTTCCTTAATTCCAACAGACCGATAGGAATACCTTTGATAGGAAAATCATTAGCATGTATAAACTGTTTGTGGGGAAATAAATGACCAGATCCATCAAACATATCAGACAAATTATTAATACCGCTTTGATACCATACGGAGTTATGTTGACATTATTGTGGTCGTAGCATAGCTTGTAAGGTAATAAGGCTTGTTGATGGAACATTGATAACCTCAGGGGTAGTTTTGTTGAAGAAAAAATGCACATGAACAGGAAATTAAGACCACCAAGTTTGCTGAGTATGTGCGTGGGGATAAACTTGAAATTGAGTCAGGACTACCCATACATTTCTTTAGCCAATTTACTTTGACAGTGTAGATAGCATCATTAAAGTCTACCATTTAAATATCCCATTCATTCTTTTTAGAAAAAAAAAACCAGCCTATTGTTCCAGGATGTTTCTGTTTTACCAAATAAAGTTGAAGTATATCTTATTTGATTCGTTTCAAGTCATATCATTTACAAATAATGAGAAATATCGGTACACAAATTGAGAAAGACCTTCAGCTTTCATTAGTTAAGCTCAGCCATATATTGAGAATCTCTTTGTAGCCAATTATTCAAGGTGTATTTTGTTTTCTTTAGTCTGGAAAGAAAAGTTAAGTTCTGTCTAGCGATTGGATCATTGGTGATGTGTGCATCCAGGTATCTTAAAGTATCTTACAGGTATTTATTCAATCATTATCTTGTTATTTTTAAGTAAAGGCAGCAGTTCACATTTAGATACATCCAGTGCTTAATCTGTACCAGAGCTGGCCGGAGCTAGCACCGGGACCTCTCACTTTTGAAGTGCTTGTGGTCCGGTATCTATTCGCGTACAGCCGATACCTCTCATATCGAGTTGTCCCTACTATTCCCAAGCAATAATATCCAGTCACATCAATGACTTTTCCGTAAAAAAAAAAAAAGAATAATGCGGTATACTAAGCCAAATGAGTTATGTACCACCATAGCGTGACAGTGGTGACTTTTTTAAAAACTGGTTTTTTTGCACTCTAGGACTTCTCAGAGGCTTTGGTTGCCTCTGTCACGGTAGCACTTTTTACTCCGACACCTCCAGATTTACAAATTAAGTGCTAGATACATCCACCCGTTGTCAACCACTCATCTAAAATTGGGTTGCAGTGAAATTGGGTTACGCAGAGAAACACCCTGGAAAGGTTGTCATTCCATCTCACATGAACATTCTGGTGTATTCAACCATAAACCTGATGCGTCAGACAACCTTCTAATGGAATTTACTGCTATTTAATGAATATACTTGACTCTCATCTCTTTAAAAAAGTGTGTTGTTATCTACTAGTTGAGATCTTTCTCTATTAAAGATCATAATACCTTTGGAATTAATTTCCTTGATGATCCTCAGCAACAATAATATGAAGAAATAATATGGAAAGGTGGGACAACCTTACCAAACTCCACTGTTTATGCTGAATCTTTTTGCGGTTGACTACCTGCTGTTCCTTCAGTAGCTAGTCTAAGTAATGTTAAATTAACCGTACAATAATAGCAAGAAGGACAACTAGACATAGAGCGTGGTGATTATGAGCGTGGTTTGTGTGACACTAAAAGCAGAGGGAAGATGTAGTTTGGTCAGGAGTACCGGCCTGATGATTTAATTGTACCACACAACAACTCAGACCCTACCAAACTTTTTTTCTGATGTGACCCCAAATAAAATAAATAAATAAATAAATGATTCCCTTATCAGTCCCGCAAGGGGAAATTTGGATTCCTCTCCATTTTTGACCCAACCTATTGTATAGGAGCAATTAGCTGCCAACATATGGTGCTCGGGGAGCAGTTCGGGGTTCAGTGTCTTGCTCAAGGACACCTCGACATGCTGTATGCAGGACCGGGGATCAATCCTGCAACCTTCCGATTGCCAGAAGACCACTCTACCCACTGAGGTCCCCTAACTGCTCTGCCCTGTGATAGACTGGTGACTTATACAGGGTGTACCCCACCTTTCACCCAATGAGAACTGAGATAGGCTCCAGTTCCCCCGTGACCCGATTTCGGATAAGCGGTTGATGATGGATGGAATACATTCTCTGATTGGTTGAAATCTATGAAGATTACATTTGTGTTGTTGGGATATTGGGCATGTAGTAGTAGTAGTAGTAGTGGAAGTGTAGTAATACATTCACACATTTGAAAGAGACAAAAACAATCAACACGCCACACTTATAATAAATAAATCAGGTGACCCCCATTGCAAATCAGATGTCCCCACTTGGGGTTACGACCCATAGTTAGGGGACCCCTGCATTAATGCTAAGTACATAATATTTTTACTTTAATAATTCAAATGGCTGTTCTTGATTACTTTTTAAAATTCTGAAAACAAGAAGAATATTCTCATATGTTTTTCACTGTAGCAATTCCCAGTGAAATAATCATTCACTTATAGCAGCTGATACACACGCCTACATGTGAATGAGAATGGTCACAGTCCATACCATATGGCCATACAGCCTCAACTTCACCAGTTTGATTCCAGCAGGTAAAGCTTTGTGATTCCTCTCTCCCCCTCCATCGCTCACTTCATCTGCGCCACGCCAGTGTTTAATGAAAGGTCTGTTTTTACATGTCACGATTAGTCCCAAATTGTGGGGGTGGACACGGAGCTGGAGTTGAAAATCAAAATTATTCAAGCCACACTGCAAATCAGGTTTATTAGTCAAATATACAAACTAGCAGCTGTTTACAAAACAAATCAAACAAGAACATGTTAAATAGCTCAACATAACTAATATTACCGCTAGTTTCTCCAAATTCAACACAAAATGCTGCTTTTAATGACTACTGGAGTCTCAAAATGATTCAACCCCCTCATGACAAACATCTTTAGTACTTGGTAGAGCACCCTTTTGCTGTTATGACCTGCTGCTAACATGATGCATAGCCAGACACCAACTTCTGGTAGTGTTCCTGAGGAATCTTAGCCCATTCCTCATGGACAAAGGCCTCCAGCTCACTAATACTCTTGGGTTTGTGTGCTGCAACCACCTTTTTTCAAATCCCACCAAAGATTTTCAATGGGGTTCAAGTCAGGTGACTGGGATGGCCACTCTAGTATGTCCAGGACTTCTTCTGAAACCAAGCCTTAGTGGACTTTGAGGTATACTTGGTATCATTGTCCTTCAGGAAGATCCAATGATGCCCAACTTTCAGTTTCCTCACAGATGGCATGACATTTTCTACCAGAATTTCCTGATACTTGATTGAATCCATCTTGCCCTCCACACACTGCAGGTTTCCAGTACCAGAGGAAGTGAAGCAGCCCCAGAACATCACTGAGCCACCACCATGCTTCACTTTAGGCAGGGTGTTCTTTTTAGTGTATGCTTCATTTTTCTTCCTCCAGATGTACCACTGATCCATAGGCCCAAAAAGTTCCCATTTTGTTTCAAAGGCACAAGAAAGTTGACTCCAATGGCTCTGAACTATATAAATAAGCCAAGGAAGTTTTTGGATTCTGTACTGTGGAACGATGAAACAAACTTAGAACTTTTTGGGACTATGGGTCAGCTTGTAAACAGCCGCTGGTTTGTATATTTGAACAATACATGCGATTTGGAGTGAGGGTTGATAACTTTGATTGCAACTGATGGGGCTCTCTTAGTATCCTTCGATTTTACATTTTAATTGATTAATCATCTTATTGTTAGATTTTATGTTATTTTATTGCATATTTTATTTTCTCTCATATTTTTTACAACCCTTTATAACATTAGTTTTGAAAGGCACACAGTGAACACCTTTTTTATATTTACACTACAATATGTGGGCTTTGAAGATTTAAGAGAGAAACTTGGTGGTCTTTGTGACTACACTGTATGGGGGCATTAACTAGAAAGGATTGTGTGCGTGTGTGTGTGTGTGTGTGTGTGTGCGTGCGTGCGTGCGTGCGCGCGCGCACGTGTGTGTGTGTGTGTCCCAGTGTTTGCAAGTTTTCCACTCTCATGACAAAATGTACTTTACAAACTATCAAGGGACACCATAGTAATGGAGATCCCAACGGGAATTGAACACATATGTAGTGAAGCTTGCTACAAGGGAAATGGGATTAATTTGGTTGAATAAAGTGGGAGGATGGTAATTAAATTATCCTTTCTTCTCACTTAGTAGTTTTAAAAAGGGATTTGAAATCCCCCAAATAACTATCTAGTGACTTTATAATCATAAATCTTCGACAAAGCAATATCACATTAATCTTATTTCACATTTACTTTTCTAAATATTTTGTGCCTCCATGGTGCAGTTTTTTTATACAAATACACATACGCGCACGTACACACAGACACGAACACACACACACAAACGCATACAAGCGCACACACACACGAACACCCTTGCAAAAACACTCAGAGGTGCCTTGTTTCTAATCTATATTTGATTGGTTTATCTCCCTCTGGCTTCACATAGTGTCTCATGAATATTCAGTTAGTGTGTGGACAGGTTGCAGATGTAGTCAGAACTGGGTCATAAGAATTCCATTAAATCTAAATGGTATTTCTTCCTATAAGGTCCTTGTGATTTATGGTCATACACCAGAGTGCATG
>OMLC01091411.1:0-12997 GCA_900302585.1 Regalecus glesne | reverse complement strand
CGAGAGCCAACACGTCAGGCCAGGACTCTGCAGTCTACACCCATCTACAAGCTAGTGGCCAATCATTCAAGGATGATGTTCACATCCTTGATAGAGAGGAACGCTAGTCTGAAAGGGGGGTGAAGGAGGCCATTTATATGAAGAGGGAACGGCTGTCTTTGAATAGGGGGGGTGGCCTGAGAGTACATCTGTCGGCATCTTAAAAAATGCAGAGAAATCAAATTTCCCCTTGTGGGACTGATAAGGGAATCTTTTAGGGGCGGCATAGCTCAGTGGGTAGAGCGGTCGTCTGGCAATCGGAAGGTTACAGGTTCGATCCCCGGTCCTGCATACAGCATGTCGAGGTGTCCTTGAGCAAGACACTTAACCCCTAACTGCTCCCCGAGCGCCATACGTTGGCAGCTCACTGCTCCTATACAATAGGTTGGGTCAAAAATGCAGAGAACAAATTTCCCCTTGCGGGACTGATAAGGGAATCCTTTCTAATAGGGGCGGCATAGCTCAGTGGGTAGAGCGGTTGTCTGGCAATCCTAAGGTTGCAGGTTCGATCCCCGGTCCTGCATACAGCATGTCGAGGTGTCCTTGAGCAAGACACTTAACCCTTAACTGCTCCCCGAGCGCCATATGTTGGCAGCTCACTGCTCCTATACAATAGGTTGGGTCAAAAATGCAGAGAAATCCAAATTTCCCCTTGCGGGACTGATAAGGGAATCCTTTCCTTTCTTCCTTTCTTTCTTTCTATCTTACAATGCCGTGATTGCAAATATTCCCCAACCCTTTGTGAATGGTGCTCATTGCCACTGACAATGCAGTTGATCACCCAACTTGCATATGAAACCAGCCTATTGTTATGTGGTATCAATGTACTGTTTATAACGAGGGGAATGTTTGCTTTCAGCTCAGACTGAAGAAGTAACCTGGTGAGTGACGAAACGTCTCCAAATAAACTTCTGATCTAGTGGAACTGATTCAGCTCATTTTGTGATTGTCATTTTCAGTGATGTTCTAAGGGATTTACTGCAGCTTGATAATGACTTTTCATCACAAAAAATGTGAATGGTTCAACTGAATCAGAAGTTTATTCAGAGTCGTATCATCACTCAAACAGGTAACATCTTCAGTCTGAGCTGACTGCAAGCATCCCCACTTTTATAAACAATACAGTTGCTTACCACAGAACAAAAGGCTGGTTTCCTATGCGAGTTGGTCATTGACTGAACATTCAGTGGTGATGAGTACTATTCAAGGAGGGTTGGCGAATATTTGAAATCATGGCATTGTAATTCGACCACAGATGTACTCTTAGGCCCCCACCTTTGTTCAAAGATGGCTATTCCCTCTTAACATAAATGGTCTTTTTAACACTTCTTTTAAACCAGCCCTCCTCCCTATCAAGGATGTGAACATCCTCATCTTTGAAAGCGTGGCCGCTAGCATGTAGATGGATGTAGGATGCCGAGACCTGGCCTGATATTTCGCTCCCCGGTGTTGTTGCATCGTCTTGGGCAGTGTCTGTTTGGTTTTGCCAAAGTGCACGTCATTGGAATCCTCTCAGTATTCAATAACATATACTACATTGCTCTGTTTGTGCCTGGGGAGCCGGTCCTTGGGGTGGACCAACTTCTGAATAAACTTTTCATCCGGTTGAACCAATTCACCTTTTTTGTGATTCCCTTACCTGGATTAGTAAGCATGCATCAAGACACTTTATTTTACAGTTTTTTCATAGTTTATGCTAGTTTATTTAGATGGTATTAACATGCTATAAAAAGTGATGGAACATAGTACATGAGAATTAGAGATCAGAAAATACACATTTGTGCTGAAGGAATAAAAAAAAGAAACAGGTTTATTCAATTTTAGCATATCGTAATAAAGGAGCCTCATCCAATTTAGTAACACATAAACTTCATAAACCAAGGTGACAGCCTGAGATTGTTAACAGAATCTAACAAGACACTATGAGAGTTCTATTTTACGTTTAACGATTAGTCCCCTGTTTGGGGACTAATCGTGGAACATTGATTTAGATGGAGCTCTGGGGATTACTTGAAACTCCTTGGTGGGTTCAATCCAGCTGCTTTTGGCTCATCATTTCTTGAAGTAATCACTATACCACTGCTACCACATCCCCTGGCAATAAGACACAATAATAATAGAAGAAAAACAAGTTGTGCAAAATGAGTTGCATACAATTTCTAAAGCAAAAAGTGATAAAGTGGTGAGAGTGGAAATACATGAATATGGGTGTGTCTATTGTTTTGATGAATAGATTTCCTTATCAGTCCTACAAGGGAAAATTTGCAATTCTCTGCATTCAACCTATCCTATTGTATAGGAGCAGTGAGCTGCAATCATGTGATGCTTAGGGAGTAGTTAGGAGCTCAGTGTCTTGTTCTTATTTTTTATTTCTTTCAAAATAAATGCATTGTATCCCCTTTTTCCCCACCCAAATTCCCCGAGTTGCCTATGACTGGATTTGTTGCTTTAATACTCCTATACAGTGTCGACAGGAAGGAGTAAGCCATAGCATGTGTCTCCTCCAAGACACATGAGGACTAGCCCTTGTTATATGACACATGTTCTCATGGGGGCGGCAAAGTGCTTGACCGTCAATTGAAAACGAAGGCAGAGTACCTTCTATTCACCTAACCGCAGGGGCCCGGACAACCCATAGGGGGACACTTGTGATCCTAGAATCCTTTATCCAACCTTACCCTTATCCCGATGTGAGACTTAGCCTATTGTGCCCCACTAACTATGGACCTCCGCCTGTCATTGGAAACGCTGGGATTCGAACATCTAGCTGCATGACGTGGAGATGCGCTGAACAGCGCCTTAACCCCCTACGCCACCGGAGGCCCCTCAGTGTCTTGCTCAAGGACACCTTGACATTCTTTTTGCAGGACCAGAGTTTTTACCTACAACATTCTGGTCGCCAGACGACTACTCTACCTACTGATTTATGCTGCCCTTACCTGTGTCAGTCAGATAATTTTGAATTCTCAGCATTTTAACCCATCCTATTCTATAGGATAAGTGAGCTGCCACCATATGGTGGTAGGGGAGCAGTTAGGGGTTAAGTGTCTTGCTCAAGGACAACTTTGGCTTTTACTACTATCAAAAACACAAGTGCAATGATAGCATTAATGACAATCTCTCATCTGTTATCTACAGTTAGAATCAAAATGATTCAACCCCCACTGGTTTATCAGTCAGGTTTATTAGTCAAATATCTAAACTAGCATCGGTTTACAAAAGCAAATCAAACAAGAATATTTTAAATAGCTCAACACAACTAATATTACAGGTGGTCTCTCCAAATTCAACAAAAAAGGCTGCATTTAATGACTACTGCAGTCTCAAAATAATTTAAACCCTTCATGACTAACATCTTTAGTACTCGGTATAGCACCCTTTTTCTGTTATGACCTGCTGCAGATGTTATACATAGCCAGAAACCAACTTCTGGCAGCATTCCCGAGTAATCTTAGTCCATTCCTTATCGGCAAAGGCCTCCAGCTCACTAATAATCTTGGGTTTGCGCACTGGAACCACCATTTTCAAATACCACCAAAGATTTTCAATGGGGTTCTATTCAGGTGAGCTGCTCCATGCTGACTTGGAGGGTTTGCGTTCTCTTGAAACACATAATGTGAATTCAATAATGTAAATGTTTAAATATTGGCTCCTTTATGTTTGTCCGCCTTTTCTGATTCCAGGCATCAGAGGTTCTACTCCCTGTTGGACAGGTTTCGAGCCACTGTTGCCGAAGGGACTAGTACTCCTGTCCCCCCTCTGACATTACACCCGCTGGATGGGGATCCACCCCCTGCCCCTGAGCTGGTCATTGCTGATAAGGTGAGGTTGAAGAGAAAGACAAGGTGTCCATTTGTGTTACAGGTTTGACTTGGCATTTAGACCTATCAGACTTCAATCAAGTATCATTGGTAAATTTTAAAATTAAGGCACACATTATAATGGTTTATTAGCTTCTACAAATTACTTGAATAAGGACTGATACGTTATTATTGTGTTAAACCAGTAATAAAATGTAGTTATGCATTGCATAAAATGGGGTATCCAAGTTGGAAGCCCATGTGGAGAGAATCTGTATACATAAACTCTTGGAAATCATGTAATTTGCTGAAGTTAGCACATTAGATCAATCGGTCCCACATTTCTGTATCTTGAGGTCAGGTTGTGTTGTACTCTTCATAGCCTTTTAACCACCACCTTTCTTTAACCCTGAACTTAGCCACTACCCGACTTGAACCCTAAATTTTAAAGACCCAACACACATGAACTGATGATTTTTGGTTATGTTGGCTTATGCCCCTTCAGAGGTTAAGTTGGATTATATATGGTACAAGGTGAGATCAGCTTGTACCATGTACTCAAAGGAACCAATAAGGTAAGTTGTTCCTTGTGCAAGATGCAACAAAGATAAAATAGGAGTGGTAAGGAGATCTCAGTCACTGTGTAATAATAACAATGATAATAATCCATCCATCGTCGACCGCTTATCCAAAATTGGGTCACGGGGGAACTGGAGCCTATCTCTGTTCTCATTTGGTGAAAGGCGGGGTACACCCCGTATAGGTCGGCAATCTATCCCAGGGCAGAGCAGTTAGGGGAACAGTGTCTTAGTCAAGGACACCTTGACACGCTTCCCTGCTGGACTGGGGATCGATGCCGCCCCCTATAGATAATAATAATAACTTTAATTTCTATTGTACCTTTTTAAAGACCCAAGGACACTTTTACAGGGAGTGGGCAAAATAAGCAACCAAGTCAATATAAAACACTACTAAACATGTACCATTTAAGATAAAATAATACAATGCAATACAATAATAAGATAATACAATCGGCAATAAAAATAATAATTTGAGTTAGATTAGACAAGGTGGTTGGGGTGGTAGGTGGAATTAGGTGAGGTCATAGTCCTTGATGAACAGCTGGTGTTTGAGGTGGTGGTCTGTGGATGACAGGAGGGAAAGAGATCTAGAGGATGGGGGCTGTGAAGCTGAAAACCCTATCCCTGAAGGTTCACAACCTAGAGTCAGGGGTGGAGAACAAATTAGTGTCGGAGGACTGAAATGTTTAATTATGTGATTTGTTAGAGATTCAATTGAGTTGAATAAGGGTAGGGGTGATGTGGTGCCTGGTGCAGGTGAGAACCCTGGCACCTGAGTTCTGGACATACAGGAGCCTCTCCAGGGCTTTGCAGGATAACTCAGACAGAACTCTGTCGCAGTAATCCTGATGGGAGGTTATAGAGGTATGAATAAAGGTCTCTGCCACAGAGTCAGGTAGTGATGGCCAGAATCAGGAGATGTTTCTGAGATGGAAGAATGCAGATTTGGTGATACATTTTGATGTGGGACTGAAATGATAGGGTGTACACATGCATACAGAACTGAGTAAAGGTTTAATCATCCAACTGAACTGAAAACATCTGTCTATGCCACGAAGGGCCACAAAGGGCAACGTAGCTTGGTGGGTAGAGTGCTCGGCCGTCTAGTAATCGGAAGGTTACAGGATTGGTCCCCAGTCGTGCAGAAAGCAAGTCGAGGTGTCCTTGAGCAAGACACTAAACCCCTAATTACTCCCTGACCGCCATGTGTTGGCAGCTCACTGCTCCTATACAATAGGATGGGTTAAAATGCAGAGAAATCCAAATTTCCCTTCGCAGCAGTGATAAGGGAATCCATCCATGATTATTTCAAAATATTTTATTGCAAGAGTTTAAGATGTGTTATTTATGTTGCTTACTGAGTATGTGAATCAATGAGGAATCATTGAGTGAAGTATATGGGGATGATTAGGTGGCCAGATTGACAGGGCTAGGCTGTAAAATTTGCCAAGTCACTAGGGGATCCCCTATTCTTGCAACAAGTGCCATGGGCTCTTCAATGACTACAGTGAGTCAGAGCCTTGTTTTTACCATCTCATCCAAAGGACTGCATCTGCTACAGCACAGTTTCCCCATCATTGGATTAGGATTTATTTATTTTCTATTAGGACCAGAGAGAAGACTGGCCCACCACCACCTCCAGCAGCAACTCACTTTTCCCGGATTTTCCTATTCAAGTACTAGCCAAGTCCATACCTACTTGTAGCTTCTATCATTCGGCAGAGGCAGGGTGCATATTGGTATGGCTGCTGACATAGTCCGTTACACTTGGTTCTGGTCCTCTTAATGAGTATGATCCTGATGAAAAAAATTGACATCATGGATATACTTTTAGTTATAGTGTGGCTATCATAGACAGGCTTCCTGAAATAACTATTTCAAAATCTTTGTAGCCTTACTGTCTGCCCTCAAGTATTCTGATATTGCTTAATAGATTCCCTCACAAATATTGTGGTACAACATGAAGGTGAAATTACTTTTTGTGTTTTCTTCCAGGAGTGGTATGTGGCTCTGGTGAAGTTTCAGTGTTGTCTCCATGGTGACGGGTCACTCTTGGAGACAACTGAGCTCATGACTAAACTACCTCTCTCAGACCTCTCCAGCATCATGAGCTGCAAAGTGAGCCACACATGCATACATAAACTTTTCAGGATGCATACAAAGATCATGACTCTTATACTCCTGCTGACATGGCCATAATTTGCTCTGCATTCATACCATTTTGAAAAAAACACATCTCTCATGGTTTTTTCTCAGGAGTTCAACCTAAGTTTGCTTTGCCCATGCCTAAGCTTGGGAGTGCAACGTTTGACACGGGGTCAAGGGTTGTTGTTATTGGAGACAGCACTACATATGACCATGGAGCAGCTTACCGGGGTCATGCATTCACTGCCTGTCTCACATCAGTCCTTCTTGCCACCACCCCAATCACAACCATACTGGGATCAACTGGGCAGCATCTATGGTGAGACTCAAGTGTTTAACTGTAGAATGATTGGGGTTCCCATTGTAACTTGCTCAGTTAATTAAGTGCCCTTACAGCAATTTGTACGATTTGTACCATTGTACAAATTGTACTTGGTAGCTCATTTATAAAGAGCACATGACAAGGAAGTGACAACTCAGAAGCTTCAGGTTCAAATGCACTGTAGTGCATCAGAAAGGGCGTCTGGCTTTATTCCCCCGAGCTCTATCCAAGTCCCTGTCTATTCCCACACTTTAGAAACTAAGTGCGGCATGTAAAAGGGACCTCTCACCGTAAATTGTTCAATAATTTTACCATTCAACTGCTTTTGTAGTACCCACAGGCAACACGTTAGATAAATCTAATTTCTTTCCAGGGGACTGTGTTAAGTGGCCAAGATTTTAAGACTGTCATAGATTTTTAAGATAAGAGAAGGTATTCCTTGTTTTAGTTCCACGTGGGAAATTTGCAGTGTTGCAAGTGGAAAGCATAACAGAGGCACTTGAAAAAAAACAACTCAAAACCCCTTAAAACATGTATTTTGTGGATTCTATTAGAGTTTGAAGAACTGTCACAGTTTAAAATGCACGAGGAGCCAGAGTATTTGAGATGGTCACTGGAAAATAGAAAGTGTTTAATTCTTCTACGATTGGATTCAACTGAGGCATGGATTTATACATGGTTAAGTTCAAAGAAAATATGTTCAAATCTAGTCATACTAGTCAGCTTTATGTCTATGAAGAATACAGTAAGGTTAGCTGGACTCAAAGACAATCACTGATCTGCTGTCTTTTAAGTTTTTATGTTGTTGATTTTAAAGCTGTAATCTAGTATTTCTCCATGAATAGATTCAAAACTTATTTTATCCATCTGAACTGTGTATTCAGGACCTATAATGGTAACAGTCATCTTTATCATGGTTGGAGTCTGTGCTAATGCAGTTGAATTGTTTTTTACCAAGTTGGATGAACACTCCTATGGTCAGCACATAAAGGGCGGGAAAATAAATATTTCATCCCCTTTTAATTTTGTGTCCCCCCCTCCCAAGAAATGAACTCTATACTTTTTATGGTAGGCTCATTTTGACATTGAGAGATTGAATCTAAAAAAAATCCCCAAAAATCCCAGTATATAAATTTTAAACATTTATTTGTGTTTTATTGAGGAAAATAAGTGTTTCACCCCATACAAACCAGCAAGAATTCTGACTCCCACAGACTGGTTATGTGACCAGGAGGCACAGAGATTAATCTTCCTACTTAATTAGTACGCCTAATGAAGTTCTCGTTACCAGTATAAAAGAGACCTATCCACAGAATCAACCAATTCATCAGTTTCCAACCTTTCCACAACTGGCAAGAGCAAAAAATTGTCTAAGGATCTAAGATATCAGGGACAAAATTGTAGCCCTGCACAAGACTGGAATGGGTGACCATTGGCAAGCAGCTTGGTGAGAAGGAGTTAACTGTGAGTGCAATAATAAAAAAATGTAAGAAACACCAATTGACCATCAATCTCCGTTGGTCTGGGGCTACATGCAAGATCTCACCTTGTGGAGTGAACCTAATCATTAGAAAGGTGAGGAAACAACCCAGAACTACACGGCCGGGGTTTGTTGATGATCTCAAGGGAGCTGGGACCACAGTCACCTAAATTACTAATGGTAATGCATTACACCGTAATGGATTTAAATCCTGTAGTGCCCACAAGCTCCCCCTGTTACATTACAGGCATTTAGCAGACGCTCTTATCCAGAGCAACGTACAACAAGAAAGCACACGTCCAGGCCCGTCCGAGGTTTGCCAATGAGCACGAGGATGATTCAGACGAGGCTTGGGAGAAAGTGTTGTGGTCAGATGAGACTAAAATCGAGCTCTTTGGCATCAACTCGACTTGCCATGTTTGGAGGAAGAAAAAAGCTGACTTGGAACACCATTCCCAAGAACACCATCCCCACCCTCGAGCATGGTGGTGGAATTATTATACTTTGGGGCTGTATCTCTGCCAAGGGGATAGGACGACTCGACCGGATCAAGGTGAGGATGAATGGGGCCGTGTACCGGATGAGAACCTCCCTCCTACCGCCAGGATACTTAAAATGGGTCGTGGATGGGTGTTCTAGTATGAAAATGGTCCAAAACATCTGGCTAATTTAATAAAGGAGTGGCTCAAGAAGAAGCACATTAAGGTCATGGAGTAGCCTAGTCAGTCTCTGGACCTTAATCCTATAAAAAATCTGTGGAGGGAGCTGAAGTCTTGAGTTGCCAAGCAACAACCTATAAACCTTAAAGATTTGGAGAGGATCTGCAAAGATGAGTGGGCCGATATACCTCCTGAGATCTGCACAAACTTAGTGGCCAACCACAAGAAAAGATTGACTGCCGTGGTCGCCAACAAGGGTTTCTCCACCAAGCGCTAAATCATGTTTTGCTAGGGGTTGAAATACTTATTTTCCTCAATGAAACACAAATACATGTTTAAAACTCATATACTGCTATTTTCTGGGATATTTTTTTAAATATTCCCTCTCTCATTCTTAAGATGAACCTACCATGAAAAGTATGGACCATTCAATTCTTTGTAAGGGGACAAAGTCACACCATCAGCAGGAGGTGAAATACTTATTTTCGCCACTGTACATGTTGGAAGCTACTGCTACAGGAAAAAAGATTGATGGGACAATTCTTTTGTTAGGCGGACCTTCAATATTACTAGACCATCAATATAAATGTAAGGCAACAATGGGATTTCAATCACGCCAGTTTTTGTGAAATTGCTGAATGGAAACGGCAAATGAAAAGAAGATTCTCAAATATGGCAAAAACGTTTTCCCACTCACTTGAGGGGAATTTTGCTTCTTTTGAAATGGCTCATTAGCTAAATGAGTTATGCAAATAAACTGGTTAAGTTATAAGATAATTGTTTCTTCAATTGGATCTTCTTTGTTATGGATTATGGCGTATGGATATATGATGTATGATGTAACTGCAGTGATTTAAAGTGATTTGATGAAAACTAATCTAAGTCGTATTTCAGTTTTTGTGACTTCAGAAAACTTCTCTTAAAAATTTCATAACAATTGAATGTAACTTGCCTACAGGCTTGTGGTCTGAGAAAATTCCTTGTAACAGGTGTATTGTTCACTGACTCTTACTATATGGATCATTGTTCAGTTATGTTGATTTGATTGTCCAACAAAATCATCATTGTATTTCAAATAGATAAGATAATGCACAATTATAGGGATTGTGGCTTTAAAGACAAATTTGATATGCTGTGTCCACCATAAACACGGAGTTGATTAAAATAAATGATTTAAATCATTTTCTTTGCTGTCTTCCAGGTGAGTCGGCTTTCTATTCCAAGGTGCTTTCACTCTGCAGGGCTCTGTCCCAGTATTTGCTGAACATAGGCCAGCTGCCATCCTCGCTGCACATCCCGTCTGACAAGGAACACCTCATCACTACGTTCACCTGCACTGCCACTGAGGTAGGGTGACATGTTATAAAATGACCTGTAATTCTCTCCTTTTCATGTTTACTCAATGGACCATATAATGGAATCCTATTCATAGCCGAAAAAGCAACTAGATAGATAATATTTTTGCATAATACTTAATTTTGTTATAAGGATGCAAAAATGAGGAAAATTCTTTTTGGTTATACATTTATCTTCAAAGTCATGTTGTTTTAATAAATGTGGTACATAGCTAAAATAGATATTTACATTTCTCCATCAAGAAATTCATAATTATGACTTTTACCCATCATAAAATGTCAGTTGTAATCCATCCATCCATCCATCCATTGTCAATTGCTTATCCAAAATCGGATCGTGGGGGAACTGGAGCCTATCTCAGTTCTCATTGGGCGAAAGGCAGGGTTTACCCTGTAGAGGTCGTTAATCTATCACAAGGCAGAGCAATTCACAGGGACAGGGCACCTCCATCAAAGACTTGTACATCTCCAGAGTCAGGCAATGGGCAGACAACATCACTGCAGACCCATCACATCCTGCTCACAACCTGTTCCATCTAAGCACAACAGAATACTATACACCTAAACAAATAGATATAAAACAGTTTCTTTTCACAGGCTGTCATTTAAATGAATGCTTTGCATATTCAAATTCCAACCATATATCTTGTATACATACGTGAGGGACTCGGAGTAGAGCCGCTGGTCCTACAAATAGAGAGGAGCCAGTTGAGGTGGTTTTGGCATATAGTAAGGATGCCACCTGATCGCCTCCCAAAGGAGGTTTTTCAGGCACGTCCAGCTGGAAGAAGGCCACGGGGTAGACCAAGGACCAGATGGAGGGATTTTATCTCCACACTAGCCTGGGAACGCTTTGAAATTCCCCAATCAGAGCTAGTGGATGTTGCAAGGGAAAGGAAAGCCTGGAGGTCCCGGCTGAAATCTGCTACATCCGCGACCCGACACCGGATAAGCGGTTGACGATGGATGGATGGATGGATATCTTGTATATGCTGTACTCTACATTGTAACACACTGCACACTGGGCCACGGTAGCTCAGTGGTAAAGTATGCCCTTTGTAAACTCACGAGTCAGCGGTATCGGGTTTGAACCCACTGCAGAGCAACAGGAAGGGCATTCGGTATTATATTAAGTTGGGGCGGCATAGCTCAGTGGGCAGAAAGGTCGTCTGGCAATTGGAACGTAGTAGGTTCAATCCCTGGTCCTGCAGAAAGCATATTGAGGTTTCCTTGAGCAAGGCCCTGAACCCCTAATTATTCCCCGAGCGTTATATGGTTACAGCTCACTACTCCTATACAGTAGGATGGGTCAAATGCAGAAAATTGCAAATTTCCCCTTGTGGGACTTCTAAGAGTCTATTTTCTATTTTTTTATCCCCAAAGGTCTATCTAAGACTGTGTGTACCCCCATAACACAGGAACTAATCATGACAGAAAATTAATTTCTCTCAAATGTTATGTATACTGGTATGCTTTGTCATGTCCGTCTACTGTTAGTCTGTATACAAGTAACCTCCTAGCATTCATTTCAATGTCTTTCATTATCGATATATTTTCTGCACAATTACCTCTTATTTTCACTAGTAAATAGTCAATCTTTTGTATTTATCTGAAGATTGTTGTGTTATCATTTTATGCAAGGTACCTGTGAGAGCCATGAAGTCAAGAGTCAAATTCCATGTGAAAACACATAAAACTAATAAATTGATTCTGTCTCTATTTTGCATATGATTATTTTGTGGTATTGGTATCAACTGACCTCTCCGAGGGACCATCACCTTATCGTGGTGGAGAGGTTTGAGTGTCTCTATGATCCTGAGAGCTATGTTGTCTGGAGCCTTGTGCTCCGGTTAGGGTCTCCCATGGCAAATTGGTCTCTGGTGAGGGACCAAACTAAGAATGGTTCAAGAAAACCCCATGAAATATCTAAAAAGAAGTGACGTTACCCTGCCCGGAGGAAGCCTGGGGCCCTCGTCAAGAGCCAGGCCCAGAAGGAGGGCCCGTCAGCGAGCGCCTGGTGGCCGTGTTTACCAAAAAACCCGGCCAGGCTCAGCCCGAAAAAGCAACGTGGACATTTCTCCATCCTGTAGACCCACCACCTACAGGAAGAACCAGTGGAGTCGGGTGCACTGCCAGACAGGTAGCAGTGAAGGCAAAGGTTCTCAGCGGACCAGAATCAAGTAACAGAAGCTAGCATTAGGGACGTGGCATGTCACCTCCTTGGGGGGTAAGGAGCCAGAGCTTGTGCGGGAGGTGGAACAGTACCAATTAGATCTGGTGGGGCTCACCTCTACCCACAGCATCGGATTTGGAACCAAGGTCTTAGATGGGAGTTGGAGTTTATATTATTCAGGAGTTGCCCAAGGTGAGAGACGGCGGGCAGGTGTAGGGATTCTCATAAGACCCCGGCTGAGAGCCTATGTATTGGAATTTAACCCTGTAGATGAAAGAGTCATGTCCCTACGCTTTAGGATTATGGGAGGAAAAACTCTGACTGTTGTCTGTGCCTATGCACCAAGCAGTACATCAGAGTATTCAACCTTTTTGGAGACCCTGGATGGAGTCCTGAATGGAGCTCCTGTAGGGGAGTCTATCATTTTACTGGGAGACTTCAAT
>OMLC01091399.1:0-13609 GCA_900302585.1 Regalecus glesne | reverse complement strand
AGGTCTACAGATGGTGGTGAGACCAGCTATGTTGTCTGGTGTGAGACAGTAGCACTGACAGACAGACAGGAGGTGGAGGAGGTGAAGATGCTGAGATTTACATTGGGAGTGATGAAGAAGGACCAGATCAGGAACCAGTATATCAGAGGAACAGCTCAGGGTGGAGGGTTTGGAGACAAAGCCAGAGAGACCAGACTGAGATGGTCTGGACATGTGTGGAGGAGAGATGCTGGTATACTGGGAGAAGGATGCTGGTATACTGGGAGAAGGATGCTGGTATACTGGGAGAAGGATGCTGAATATGGAGCTGCCAGCCAAGAGGAGAAGAGGAAGACCAAAGAGGAGGTTTATGATGTGGTGATGGAGGACATGGAGGTGGCTGATGAGAGAGAGGAAGATGTAGAGGACAGGAAGAGATGGAGATGATGATCTGCTGTGGTGCCCCCTGGTGGGAGAGGCTGAGAGTAGTAGTAGTAGTAGTAGTATGTGGTAAAATTAAAACAATGATTCCCTTATCAGTCCCACAAGGGGCAATTTGGAATTCTCTGCACTTTAACCCATCCTATTGTATAGGAGCAGTGAGCTGCCAACACATAGCACTCGGGGAGCAGTTTGGGGTTAAGTGTCTTGCTCAAGGACACCTCAACATGCTTTCTGACGGGCCAGGGATCAAACCTGCAACCTTCCAATTGCCAGACAACTGTCCTACCCACTGAGCTATGCTGCCCCTAGTTGTAGAAGTAGTTACTGTATTCCATCCATCCATCATCAACTGCTTATCCGAAATCGGGTCCAGGGGAACTGAAGCCTATCTCCGTTCTCATTGGGTGAAATGCGGGGTACACCCTGTATAGCTCGCCAGTCTATCACAGGGCAAAGCTGTTGGGGGAACAGTGTCTTGCTCAAGGACACCTCGACACGCTTCTCTGCAGGACCAGGGATCGAACCTGCAACCTTCCGATCGCCAGGCGACCGCTCTACCCACTGAGCCATGCCGCCCCTTTAGTTACTGTATTGTAATCATATATTATTATATGAAGTGATGCTAGTGGTGCATTTTCTATATACAGTAGAAGTCATTGTAGTTCATTGCAAACATTTTTGCCATTTTTACTGAGGCATTTCCAGCCTCTATATTGTGTTTTGGTCAGAGATGGACTTGAACGCAGTCCCAATTGTCAGTCCAGTTCCTCTGGACAGGAACCGGTCCAAACAATAAGTAGACAAATACAAGGTGGTGAATGTCCGACATGTGAGAGACATATGATAGAGTTAACAGGATGGACTAAAGGAAGGCCTCGCTCTCTTTTCCACACTATAATTCACACACATATCCCGAGCCATAAGGACGTCGCCTGGTGGTCTTTGTGCAACCAGCAGGACCATCTGCCCTTCCTGACCAACCTCAAACACACACACACACACACACACCAACACAACTGAGCCGTCAGCACATGGGAAAACACCATTACACACCAACATGTACAAGCTAGTCCCATCCAAATGGAAATTAATATGAATAATTACAACACCAGAGAAACGAGTATGATAAGGCTCAGTCTACTGAGCTGGTAGGTTCTTCAGTTTACGTCACACTTTTAAAGGAATCCATTTGGTTTCATGGTAAAACTGATCAGCTTACAGTCTGGCAGAAGTCACCAACATGCCCTTTGATCATTGCCAAAGAAACATTTTCCTCCTAAATGCAGGTCTTATCCTAAAACAGACCCATAAAGAAACGAGGACCAGTCAAAATGTCCTCGATCTCCACCCACCCATCCATCCATGGATGACTTTCATGTGACAAGAGCATCATGAAACAGAGATTAAGAGTAGCAATACATCTGTGATACAGACTATTCATAATGGAGCTTTGTCCAAAAGGAAATGTTGTGTGTGTGTGTGTGTGTGTGTGTTGAAAAGAATCCCATGGAAACCAATATTCTCTCCTACCATCCACGACATTCCATCAGACACTGTACATAGTAAGTAAAGTATGTTCACCATCAACCTTCTTATGGAAACAACACAGACTTTTATGTAGCTTTCCTCTGAGAGTAAATATACAGATTGTTAAAGCTGTACCGTGACACAGAAATAAAGTCACGTTCTGATTTAGCACTGTCGAAGTGAATGTTGAGGGGAAGTGGTGGCATCTCATTCAGACAGAAAATAGTCCGTTTCCTAGATGAAAGCAGAGGTTCTCACGCAACACAACAAGGCTTAGTTTCATGTAATAAATTCCTTGAAGTACAACGTGGACCAAGAAGATCACACCTGATCCACCATGTATGTGCATCTGATGTTAAGCATGTGCTGAACTCCATAGCAGATTGCTCTGGCTCACACACCCTCAGGATCAGAACCGAACAATCCTGCTGGCTGATTGGATTAAAACTTTAGATTCTATTCACAAATGAAATGTCTCCACCACATGAGAGTTACATAGAATAGCCTTACATGAGGGTTTCAAAAACAGAAGAAATTAACAAGGGAGGAGATGGAACTAGATTCCATCCATTCATCATCAACTGCTTATCTGAAGCCGGGTCGCATTAGTAGGAGTTCCAGCCAAGGACACCAAACTTCCCTTCTTCCTCTCTCACTTGAAGTGAACGGACCTCCTTCAACACAATACTCACAGGTAACAAAGGAAAGATCGGTTTGTTAATACACAGCACAGGAGTTGCCTCCAGTGTGGCTTGACCTCTAAAGACTCCCAAACTGCAAAGAAGACATATCAAACCCCTGGACCAAGAGCTGATTTGAATATGCTATCAGATCAGCTGAAAGGTAAAACTGTTACAAGACAAACATTAAGTACAAACAAATGTCTTCAAAACCTGTCTCTACATCCAGATGTGTGGTGAAGACGTTCAGAAGCTACTTCTTGTTAACCTAATATTCTCTCACAAGGCATTTCTAGAGGTTTCCCCACACAGAAAAGAAAACTACATTTTGAGCAAACCCCCTAAAATAAATGTTGGGGTGGAATCCTGGTTAAAGCCACAGCAACCTCCACTCTGTCTGTACCGTCACAGCCCGAATAAGCAAAATGTCCTAAAACCAATGTTTTACAAAAGCTGTAAAGTTGTTTTTTGTATGTTAATACAGTGTCAGCAATGTACCTCATAAGAAACAAGCAGAGGTCATGATCTGGAAAAGTAGAAAACTATCATTATTCTATGAAAGGACCGGTACTATTCAAATGCCCCCAGAGACAGAAGAGACCAGCAATACAACAGATGAACTCAACCTGCTGTCAACAAGCAGCTCATGCTGCAGAAATAAACCAAGTCTGCTGGTTTCCCATAACCAACCAAAATCCTTTCACAGTCTGTCTCATCCTCTTGAGTTCATCCTTGCAGAAGGTTGAAGGGCAGGTTGTTGCTAGAGAGCTTCCATTTCACTGGCAGGAAGTGATAAAAAAGGAGTATTCCAAAAGAAAAAGGACTTGGTCGGTGAAAAGGGAAAACTGGGTTGCAGTTCAAAGGTTCATTGGTCTACATGCCGTTAGCCCCTAGAGATACATTGGCTCACTATTGACTTGTTATGGACCAACAGGATTTGTGCTCCAGGTATACGTTCTAGGATGCTGGTCTCATCAGCTCACAGAGGAGTCCAGCAGTGATAGGGTGAAAGAGGAGAGTTCAAAGTTCAAGGAGTAGGTTCACCAGCAAACTGACAAGCACCTTACAGTGCCCAGGTCACACAGCAGCTGCCTGATTCGCTGCTTGAGCTGTGGGAGGCGGGACAAAGGATCAGGAGGCTCCAGCTCCCCAGAATGATCCAGCCATGATTCCAAAACTAGAGAGAGAAAGAGACAGACAGAAGAGAGAGACAGACAGAAAGAAGAGAGAGAGAGAGACAGACAGAAAGAAGAGAGAGAGAGAGACAGACAGAAAGAAGAGAGAGAGAGAGACAGACAGAAAGAAGAGAGAGAGAGAGACAGACAGAAAGAAGAGAGAGAGAGAGACAGACAGAAAGAAGAGAGAGAGAGAGAGAGAGAGAGAGAGAGAGAGAGAGAGAAAAGAGATGGATTTTGAGGTGAGAATCTACTGTTGGGTAAATAACATGCATCAAAGCTAACCTGATTTCAAGCATATTTCAGAGTGAATGAGAGTCAGCAGCAAGGCTGTTGTGTCAGGAACAAACCAGTTGAACCTGAGTCCTCCTCGTGGATGTTGTTATGTCTGTTGATGAAGGTCTTCAACCAGCTTGTTCTGTCACACCTGGTGGTTAGACACAACAACCTCGCTTCTTCTTCCTGGCACTTAATACTACCTGCCTTCTCCTTTCTCATCTGGCTGCTATGATGAAGATGGGAAACGCTATGCACCCTGTCCTGTCTCCTAGCAAAGTCTTACCAGAAACCAACCAATTACATTACACACTACTGACGTCGGCAGGGTTTGGAGACCTCTGCATTAGCTGAATTTATTTGCACATAAATCTTTGGGTTTTTATATTTGAGTATAATCTGGCTGTGAACGGTGTTTTTGCATAAATGTGTGTTTCTCACCATCTAGTTCTCTCTCTACCAGATCCATCCTAGTTATGATCTGGCTGTGAAGCATCTCGATATGTGCTAGTAGATTCAGCTGATACTCCACCACCGAGGCTCGGGCCAGACCACAGTTTGAGTTAGACGGTTTGTCAATGTGTTGGTCAGTGTCTGTTGAGACTTCTGTTTTGATGCACACAGGAAAGACTGTGTCTGTGACTTTGTCAGTATGTGTATCTGCGTGGGTTTCCGTGTCTGTGCTGATGTGACCATGTATGCCTGTGTGTACAAATATGTCTGACTGAATGTGTTGTGTCTTCTTAATGGCTCCTGGTGCTTCCACCTGCAGGAAACAGCAGAATCAGATGTGGCAGAAAGAGAAGGACACATTCTGCTATGTTGTTGCATTTGCACTACATATGAGATGCCAACCAGATTATTATTCTTTATTATAAGGAAACTGTTGTTTTGCTTTGCATCACGTAGGATAGTCCAGACAGAAGACTGTAAAGCTATGGCACCAGAGGACAAGTGTTGCTGTACAGCAGGCATCTCACCTTCCCATTGGGGTTCTGCTCTGGTCCAATTGTCTGCGATTCATTATCTTTCTCCTCTTGCTTTACCCAAGATGCTCCAGTCCTCTGGTAGCAATGCTCACTACTGATGTAACAGACTGGAGGTGTCCCATTGGGCCTCCCAGCAGCTCCTCGTCTTCGATTCGCTGGGGCTGCTGGCGCCACCTCCTGTCTCCACGGCAATCGCCACATTTGCAGGTTGGGGTGGGAGTTGGTGCTGGTGGACAGAGGAATGAGCAGAGAATTTATGAGTGTTTGTGTATCTCCAGGACATACCAGGTCTCCATGTGGGAATCTGCTCTTTTTTGGCTGGTGTTTGCTCTCATCTGTATTTATCCTTGTGTGCAATCAAAACGCAGAAGTCACGGATCCTCCACGGCTGGTGGTGGAGATGGTACAAACTTCCTTGAGGGCTCTTCAGCAAGGCAGATCCCTGCAGATTTGAATGCTGTGTCTGTATTTGCCAAATCAGATTTACAACTCTAAATTATTTGCCTCATAAATCCACTGACCTCTGTACCTCCCTAGCTCTTCTTCCAGTCTCTATCTTCCACCTTCCTCACCAGCCATGTTAAGCACTTTGATGCACATTGTGAAGCATCAAATCAGAAAAACTTGATGTAAATGGGAAAATTCAATGACATGTCCTAAATATTGCAAAGAAGATTTTACATTCACTTGAAGTGGTTTAGCTGACAGAGGGTGTATGTGCTAAACAAGGGATGGAAAGATATTTGTTGGAAAACAGAAGAAATGAAAAGAGATTTTGATCATGTGATTAGCTGTTTCTTCATCAGGACACATTAACCCGTGATCAAGTTTTTTTAAAAATCTTAAACAGATCAGATAGGGAAACTTAATTTGCATTAATATTTTGAAAATTCAATAATTCACCAGTTTATTTTGTCATTGTAAGTTACAATGAAATGTATCTTCTGCATCTGACCTATCCTTTTGCATAGGAGCAGGGATCAGCTGCAGCACCTAGGGAAAACTAAATAATAAATAAAGATAGAAACTGACGGAAAGGCAGGAGATGGTGCTGGGGGTGGCAGAGTTGAAGATGCTAAAATTTGATTTGAGAAGGACGAGAAAAAGAATGGGTATATTAGAGGAACAGCTCAGCTCAAAGCAAGAGAGACAAGACTGAGATGGTTTAGATGTGTGTGGAGGAGAGATGCTGGTATTCTGGGAAAAGGATCTTAAATATGGAGCTGCCAGGAAAGAGGAAGACCAAAGAGGAGGTTTATGAATGTGGTGAGGGAGGACATGCAAGATGCAGAGGGGAGGAAGAGATGGATGATCTGCTGTGGTAACCTATAACAAGAGAAGCCAGGAGTAGCAGTACAAGCAGTGGTAGCAGTAGTAGTGAAGATAGATTGAAATAAATTTGCTTGAGAACTAAATGAATACAGCTACCGTGTCTGTAGTCTGTATTAAACATTCTGTGACCAGACTCTACTCACTGTAAGATGCTGATTTTCACTTGGAGTCCTCTGAGGACCTGGTTGAGACCCTCTGTGTGAGCCAAGAGGTGTCTGGTGTGTGAGATCTTGGAGGCATTGACCTCAGAGTAGTTCTCTCTTACACATGACAGGCCAAACATGTGACCTGATGTCAACCAATCAGGATCTGTCAGGGAATACTGAGCCCTCCTCCAGCCTGGCAAGGAGAGAAAGAACAGGATTTACACAGTGGGGAAAAAGAAAGACTATACTAACCTGTATAGGTGAGAGAGAGAGAATATATTCAAATATTAAGACAGACTGATATATGGACAGAGACAGTATAGCATTTTGTACCTGTAGTGTTTCTGCAGGAGTAGCAGATATAGCTGTGTGGAACATTGTCCTCATACAGACCCATACAGGTCCCGTGCTGCCAGAACTGACACAACTCACACTGAGAAAGACACAGTCAAGACTATAAATTTCATAAACCACACCATCATTATCACATTAGGGTCTGTGTTTGAAAATGAAAATCATCAACATTTCAGTTAATTAAAAATGAGTGCAATTTTCTGTTCATACTGTATACAGTGTTCATATTTCTCCCCTTGTTAAATTTATGTGACAAATTATTTTCTAGATTTAATGCCTCTCTGACTGTGCTTTCCACTTTGGTGCTGTGACACCATCATTTCCCCCTGTGGGAATAATAAAGGAATATCGGATCTGATCGTATCTTAAGAACCTGAATCATGAAGTCATTCTCCTCATCCACCTCACAGACACATCTGACCATCTCACACTCCTCCGTCTCATCCGTGGAGAGTGGCCAATGTGACATGTCCTCCTCGCTCTCAGCTGTCACTGTCGACCAATCACTGCCCTCATCTGTTGGAGGGGGAAGAGTCAAGGTTTCAGATCTACAGGAGGTGTATGTGTGTGTGTGGGTTTGTGTGTATGTGTGTGTGTGTTACCCACCCTGTGTGTGTGTGTTATGATATCTAGCTGACAATTTCAGGGTGATGGGAGGTCTGTGTGTGGGGCTTTCATCATCACTGCTACAATGACCTGTGAGCAGAAGCACAGCAGTACAACATACTGACACTGGATAAACAGTAGAGTGTCACGATAACAGATTCTACAACTATAGGAGTTTAGGAAGAAAAGAAAACGAAGATAAGGGGAAGCAGTGGTTGGCTACCTGCTCAAATGGTTGACAGGATAAGACTTACTTCAACTACTTTTGAAATACTTGGTGATATGCTATGCAACACATTATTTCTAGATGTGACGTCTCTCCTACTGTGCTTTACACTTGCCGCTGTAACACCGCAATTTCCCCCTGTGGGACTAATAAAGGAATATCTTATCTTATCTGATATTTCGAACCACAATGTCAGAACCAGTGGAAAGGTCTGAACCCGTGTTCACACCACATGCTCATGTTATTTTCTGACTGCCCAGCACTACCTGATCTCCAGCAGTAGTACAGTGAATGAGTGGGACAGATATAGTGTTTCACATGAGATCAGTTACTAATGGGTAAATCTATATGTTCTCTTTTTAAGAGGTCAAAAAAGACTTAGTGATGAAGATGCACGAGAATCACAAGTTGAACAAACCTTGACAAACCAGAGACGATGGTCTGCTGTTACATTTTTAAATGTTTTTTTTAGGTTGCTCACTTCTTCTTTGCCAGTAAACTGACTCCTACCTGAGATGCTTCTCTTTTTCTTCTTCTTTTTCTTCTTCAGTTTGATTCTCAGGAAGTTTCTCCTCTCCTTCCCTCCTTCCTTCTTTCCCCCTTCAGAAAGACAGCCAGACAAACAAATGAACCAACACATAGAGACATGGACAGATGGACTGAGGAACAGGTAGACTGAGGACCAGGTGGAGGGATTATATCTCCACACAGGCCTGGGAACACCTCAGGACCCCACCCCGAGTCAGACATGGTTGATTTAGCTAGGAGAAGGGAAGTTTGGGATCCCCTGCTGGAACTGACTTCAGATTAGCAGTCAACAATGGATGGATGGAATGAAAATAATAATTTGTGATAATCAGTTTTAGTAAGTTCTAATGTTGCGAAGAAGCTTGAGGGAGAAAAGCAAGACACACTGAGTGGTGTAAATAGTCACTCGGGGCAGTGAGGGTCAATATTTGGGCATACATGTCTGTTTCTTGATTTCTA
This sequence comes from Regalecus glesne, assembly GCA_900302585.1. Classification (NCBI taxonomy): domain Eukaryota; kingdom Metazoa; phylum Chordata; class Actinopteri; order Lampriformes; family Regalecidae; genus Regalecus; species Regalecus glesne. The sequence goes on along the minus strand of OMLC01091399.1, from coordinate 4,888 downwards.
GTGTGTGCATCTCATGTTGGCGTGATGCTGTTTTCTAACCTGTTTTGATAGCACTGTGATTCTGGTTCTCCTTCCTCCTCTCCAATGGGAAGTCCTGCCCCTCTAACGATGACAGCCTCCTGGAACGGCCAATTAAAATTGATGAATACAGCTTAAAAAACAAACAAACCATGAACACATCTGTGTAATTACATTTTCCCCTGTTGGGTTATTTCAGCCAGCAGACATCCACTGCCGGCTTCTTAAATCCACCACTGCAGGGTCTGACATAGCAACCAGCATACAAAGGAGCTTTTCCACCTGACCCTTATCATTCAGGAACATGAATAAAAAGGCTACAAATAGAATTCCAACACAGAGGTTTTACAATGTCCAGTAGGAGCCCAGCTCCCTGAGGACAGTGACTAGTTGTCAAGTCTATGAGCATGGGGTGTCACAAAGCTTCAAAGAACAAAACCACTGAACTAAACTTGTTCTTGTACTCTAAACACACAAGTCCAGATGAGGAGCTGAGGCATCAAAGTGATTATTTTGACTCTTGTAACTTTCACCTAGAAAACCTCTTATTTTATTCTGCGTACCAATCACTTTATGGTATTTACTAGTTATATTTTGTTTGAAGAGAAGATAAAAATTATACATAACCCCTTTAAGGTACTAGTAGTGAGACTTAAAGGAATGGCACCTGATGGAAGGAATCTAAAGCTCTTCTTACTTTGCTGTCTCTTGTTCGCTGCATTGCTCCTCCAGCTGCTGGTCTGAGTGATAGTACTTGATATGGTAGTGCAGCAGACTTCCTTTTCTATAGGACTTAGTGCAGCCGGGCGCAGGACATTTAAATGGATTGTGGTCCAACTCAATGGAGAGGATAGGGGGAGGCTGGTTCTTTATCACTCTGTACACTGAAGGATAAAACACGTAGTGCTTAGAGAGGGAGAAAGAATAGAAAACAAAAGTGTATAAGTGTGTTTGTAAGGATGATTCAGGGTGCATGTGTCTGTACTTACGTGGTTCTCTGCTGTATTTGTGTGTTCTGGGCAGGTGAGCCTGTCGCTCCAACAGAACGTCTTAGAAAGAGAGAGAGAGAGAGAGAGAGAGAGAGAAAGAAATGTCACTAATCATATATCAATTTCAAGGGGGAGAGACATCATAGAATTCTCAATGTATTAATCAGTCATCAATGACTTACCCCTGTCTGCTAAGGCAGAGCTTGGCAAATCTGGATTGACAGTGGTTGGGTGATTTGGGGAGTCATCAAGGTGGCCTGGATGGAGGAAACCAATGAGATACAAAAATATTCTATTTTTCATGTTTGAATGTTACTGCCAGCTATGTTGACTTATGGGGGGATAGCTGAATGTACAAACTTACACAGGAATCCATTTGCAAATAGTTTTAAACATGGTGGATTGCATTACAGACCAGCATGGGTGGTGTCTATGCTCTTTCGTGGATTTAGCATCCCTAAAAAGGCCAGTAGTGTTCCATTATATGATGGTTACAGATGCAAACATTCTAAAATACCCCACAGACAAAAGGAACATTTCATTCCATGCACACTGTGCAGTCATGTTTCAATATGCTGCTGGTATGGCCAAATGGGTTTGCACACAGATAGAATTTGACTCTGGTTTCGTAGTTCTCACAGTGTACCCCACATAGAATAACAATAAATCAGTCTTCAACAATAACGGTTCTATATATATATATATGGGTTCTTTCTAAAACCTCAGTTTATTTGCACACAGACATCTCTTCCGTCAGTCTGAGTATTGTACATACAGCTCTGACTTACCATTTTAACCCCAGCTTTCATGTCTTTCGATTTATTTTTTAAATCTACATCCAGATGACCTGATTCAACTTCTTTTGACCATGCCTTTCAGTTGTTTATGTAGAATTTAAAAAGGCTGCAGGCCTGCCGACATGAAACACTGCACTGCTCCAACTATTCTACCTTCCTATTCACCTATCCGCTACTTCTGTTCATACTTCATATACTGTTCATATTTCCCCCTTGTTTAAATTGCTGTTATATATCATGCCTTAGATTTTGTGTCTCTTGGATTTTGCTTTCCACTTTGCTGCTGTAACACTTCATGAACTACCTCATGGATAACCTTTTGAACTAATTTACTAACTTGACATAGGCGGTGGGTCAGAGGTTTCAGAACTTCTGTCGTCTGTCTTCTTCTTGGCTGGAGGATCAGATGATGAAGGCTCTGCCTTCCTCTTCCTATCCTCTTCTTCTTCTGCTGACATGTTTTCCCTCTTCTCTTCATCTCCCTCTGCTCCATCCTCTTCTTCGCTCTCTCCCTCCTCCCATCCCTCGCTCCCTGCTAAAATCTTTTCAGGCCTGGTCCTCCTCTTCTATGCACGCGCACACACACACAGACACACACACACACACACAAATCTTAACACCACAATGTTGATTGATGAATGTGATTAGATTTTAGCCAGAGAGAAGAGTATTACTTACTTGCTGGAATGGTTTGATCTTAGTGGGCTTCACTTTCAAAACAACGCCATCATAGAATCGCACTGTGTAGGAGTCTGATGGACACACACACATTATATACATGAAACTTGAGACATGTAATTAGTCCCCCTCCTCCCCAGGAGACCTTTGGATTACTGGAGGAAACACAGAATATGGAAGATATCCATCATTAATACAAGAATAAAACCAGGGACACCAGGACAACAAAGCACCTCATAGTTCATTACCAAAACTAGGAGTTCTTAGTAAAATAGAATAGAATACAATATAATTGTTTCATTTGACACACACCCAAGGCTGGTGGAATGTGTTCTCTGAATATAACCCATGCTGTTGTATAGGAGTAGTGAACACAGGCACCACACACCACTCAAGGAGCAGTTAGAGATTCAGTTTCTTGGTCAAGGACACCTCAGTACACTTTCTGCAGAGGACAGGTATCAAACCACCAATCTCTATGCCTCCGGTGGCATAGGGAGTTATGGAGGTATTCAGCGCATCTCTGTGTCACGCAGTTGGGTGTTCGAAGCCCAGCTGCGCTGTTTCCAACCATGGCCAGAGGTCCATAGTTAGTGGGTCATAATTGGCTAAGCCTCACATGGGTATAAGGGTTAGGTTGGATAAAGTATTCTGGGTTCACTAGTGTCCCCCTCTGGGTGGTCCAGGCCTCTTGGTTAAGTGAAGGGAAAGTACTCTGCTTCATTCTCCTCTGACGGCCAAGCACTGTGCTTTCCCCACCAGACCATGATGTGTGGACTAGTGAGGGCTAGTGGTCATGTGACTTGGAGGAGACACATGCTACCACTTCCTCCTTCCTGTCGACGTTCTAAAGGGGCATCAAAGAGACTGACCCAGCAGTAGGGAACTCGGGGAATCCTGGTGGGAAAAAGGGGATATTTTTATTTTTTTAAGTGCAGGAGCTAAAACAGCCGTGTCCTACTCTTCCTCATCTGAGTATCGCAACGTGTGAAACCCACTGGCACACGGGTGAACGGATGCCCGAGCAACCATCCCACACAGGTCCTTTATCCTAAGAAGATAATTGGGTGTTGCAGCACTTTGTATTGCAGCAGAGAGGCCTCTGCGTTCAAAGCAGCAGGAAATGAGAATGGGAGGGAACGTAGCGTCCGGGTGACAGGACCGGGGCTTACTGCAGATGGATTGTCTACAGACAGGGGCCTGCCCCTCCACCTCTCTTCCTCAAAGATAAATAATAGCAGGGAGCAATGAGCTCAGACAGCCAGGAGGGATTGAGCCTCGGTGAGCCTCTACTCAAAGAATGATGCCATTTATCAGAGTCCTTCAACAAAACACATGTTAGCCAAACAAACATACACATCCACCCACACGGGCAGCACGGCAGACGTACTGCACCTGGTCAGACATGCCAGGAGGCAACGTGTGCTTTAGCAAAGCTGGTCGTGCTCCTTTAAATGCAAGGTCCTACATGCACAATAGTGTGAGGACAACCACTGCGCGCATGCATGCAAACCAGATTTCCCACTGAGGAATATCCTTCACTCACACACATTCCCATTCACGGAGGCCAGCACACATACTGAATATGGCAAACAGACGTTCCTAATCTCAGCATTCAATACACGGCACTCGGAAACAAAGATGGATGTGCAGGTTCCCGCATAAACATGTTAAACTCTCACTGCAGTGTTGACAAGAGTGTAAATTCCGCCACACGGTTATATGGAAATCAGATAACAATATAGATCACAGGGGCAGACTCATCTCCCTCTCCCCCCTCCAGCCGGTCTACCTTCTGAACATGTCCTAAAAATAGTATACACCACTTATCTACCGAACCATGTGTACAGCCTAATGTAAATCTGTGTGTGTGTCTGTGTGTGTGTGTGACCTCACATGTGCTGAGTAGGGCTTGATGAACCAATTGTTTTTATCTTTTTTTTAAATTTATTTTTATCCCCTTGTTTCCCCACCTGAATTCCCTGAGTGTCCTACTACTGGGTCAGTCTCTTTAATGCCCCTCTAGAACATCAACAGGAAGGAGGAAGTGGTAGCATGTGTCTCCTCCAAGTCACATGACCACTAGCCCTCACTAGTCCACACATCATGGTCTGGTGGGGAAAGCCCAGTGCCTGGCCGTCAGAGGAGAATGAAGCAGAGTACTTTCCCTTCACTTAACCAAGAGACCTGGACGACCCAGAGGGGGACACTAGTGAACCCAGAATACTTTATCCAACCTAACCTTTATACCCATGTGAGGCTTAGCCAATTATGACCCACTAACTATGGACCTCTGGCTGTGGTTGGAAACGGTGCAGCTGGGATTCAAACACCCGACTGTATGACACAGAGATGTACTGAACATAGGTGTCTTACCCCCCTACACCACTAGAGGGACAGGACCAG
>OMLC01091376.1:1831-28072 GCA_900302585.1 Regalecus glesne | reverse complement strand
GTGCGATGGTGTCTGTATCGAGAGAGACCCTGTCCTCTGCCTGTATTTTCTTATTTTTCTTGATTTGGTGTTTACAAGATGTTTCTGGGTATAAATATAGCCAGCAAGATGAGGCAACAGTAGCTCTCTGGGTAGAATACATGCACATTGGGAACTGTCGTGTCAGAGGTAGCAGGTTTGAATCCACCCTGGGGCATCAGGGAGGGCATTCTGCCTTAATCTCCCAAGCTCCATCTAAGTCTGCATCCACCCCCATAACACGGGGACTAATCGTGTAACAAAAAACAGACCTCTTTCAATCTAGGCACCAGGATGCTATGAAAATATAATATCTGGGTGCCAGATCAAGATTGTAAATACACATCCAAGAGGAAGCTACGACAATAGATTTGTCAAAAGATGGAAAAACAGCCAGGCAAAACACCAAGTGGACAGTGTTCGTTCTGAAATGAGAGTGAATCTGGGGTTAAGTTTGACCTACTGTTGATTACTGAAGGAGAGGATGGTGATGAAGAGCAACATGGAGTTGGCCTGTACACTTGGATGTTTTCTGGCTGCTGTGGTCAGGGTGTGCCTGTGGTGCCATTGAACCAGTGAGAAGGGACCAACTTTGAATTTTATGTTTATAAACTACAACTGACAAATCCTACTCATTCTTCCTTTAAAAAGCAGCTATAAAACAACAAAAATAGTTTTTTTTAAGAATGAAAGACTGAAGGACTTGTCGGAGAAAAAAAATCTAAAGATGAAATTTTGAAAAATGGATTTTTCGGACAAAGAAACAACAAGGAAGGACTAGTTGGCGGATCTCGAGTTATAGAGAATGGTTCACATTAGGTTAAAGATTCAGCTGTACACTCAGGTGCCAGATTCCACCATGGCTTAATGATGGTCTTCTCATATTTTAAGTGCTTTTAGCAGAAGTGACTCCTTAAAATAAAAATATTGCTGCATACTTCATGGTAGTTTAGACTTTGACTTTTAAGCACTGAGTGGTCACTAGACTAGAAAAGTGCTATATAATAACAAGTTCATTTACCATTTACTTTATTAACAGTTGGTTCTGATGGATTTATTTGAAATCATTCTAATGGTTGGCAAACTCCCCCATCCTACAACACATCTTATGGGTCCTGTTGTCAAACGTACGCTATAATAAAATGAGTGCAATAAAGTTCAAAATTAGCACTATTTCTTTTTAGCATTTGTGGCCCACAGAAGGAAATAAACCATGTTCCATGTTGATGTCTTAGTGGCGCTAACAGGACAAACTCTTTAAAGAAATTGACTTTGTTTTACTGATCCCATGGATATTAATAATTGTATTGTTTTGTGGTTTATTGTATATCCATTCTTTTACTGTCCAGTCTATTTTCTTGTCCTCTCACCAATTTCCATTCCTTACAATACAATACAATACAGTCATTTAGCAGACGCTTTTATCCAAAGCGACTTTAGGTCACTCGTCCACTTATTCACTCTGTTAATCTGTCTACATAATGATTTTGCTCCAGTATCCCTGTACCTTGACCCTATGCACTTGTTGTACGTTGCTCTGGATAAGAGCGTCTGCTAAATGCCTGTAATGTAATGTAATCTGCCAATCTTCCCCTTCCAGGTTACGGTGAACTGGTTTCAGATGCAGCACACCCAGACCTTGTCCCTCCCTTCCCACTACCAGGCCCTGAGCGAGAGTGCCAAGCTGTATGAGCCAGGCGAACGCTATGCTGAGTTTGTCCGCAAACTGCCCAAAGACCTGCCTAAAGAGCGTGTACACTCTGACTCGATCTCCTCTGACAACATTAGGTGAGACCATCTGTGGGCTCGTTTCACCATTTTGAAAGCAACGGAAATGGAAACTTTAATTTATTACTTTTGCTACTTAGTTGGTTGTGATATTGACAAGGCTGCATTTAAGGCACGTGTTTGTTTCAGTTGAAAACAAAGGATGTTCATCAAGCTGTCCTGATGTGTAACCCTAGCTGTTAGGCACAGAGGAAAGCTCCTCTGTAGTCTTCTGTTATCTTTTTGCCGTGGCTCTTGCAATTGTGGTTTATTGAATTTAAGATGGATTACACTCATTACCAGGCAGTGTTTCCTCAAACAATCATAATTGAGGGATCTTTGTTGACAAACACATAGAAGAACCAGTATAGTTTATCATAACCACAGTCCATAACTTGGAAACAATAGTGTGTTATTTTGCCCAAACTGGAGATGAAATCAAGGAATTTTTAGATCCAGTTATGATGTCTTTTCAAGCTTTTACAGAGCTAGCTTTTTTGTTCAGTAAAGGATGTTTCAAAATGACTTAAGTTGAAGTGACTACCGCCCTTTAGAAGATTTAATTCCTCAGTTTTTACTTTTGCTTAGTTCTTCTTTCAGCAAAGGTAACAATGTGTCAAAGAGTGGGTGGAAGGGAAAGAGTGACTTGAAAAGAGAGAGAGAGATAGAGAAAGAAAGAGTAACAGAGAGAGAATGCGTGTTGAATTTGCTGCCCTTCCTCAGGAAATATCTGTGGCGCAGGCTGAATGCAGCAGGGGAGATTGCGAGCGTGAGATTTTGGCTCTGGTTTTGAGCTGTTCTACACACTCTGGCTCGCACTATGAAAGCAGGGTCAAATATCAGCTTACCACACACACACACATATTACCACTGGAGAATGGCATCAACACATAAGGGCTCAGAAAGGTATTGTTTCATATTCATTTTGTTGGCACTGTGTGGAGTTGTAATGTTTTCCCCATGGAAAGGTGATTGTTGATGTCATATGAGCTCTAGGATATTCAGCATGAATCATGTATATGCATGTTGAAGCAAGATGCATTGTATTTGATTATGAATGGAAATCTAGTTGTTTAGAGCAGTATGTGGTACCATTATTTTGGGGTAGGAATCTCGGAGTGTTGATGGACAACAGACTATCCCTCTCCCAGAACATTGCGGCAGTGAGTCGAACGTGCCGATTCTTCCTTTATAACATCCGACGAATCCGCCCCTTCCTCACCACAAAATCTACCCAGCTCCTGGTTCAGGCAACAGTCCTGTCCCGCCTGGACTACTGCAACTCTCTGCTGGCCGGTTTGCTAGCTTCTGCCATCAAACCTCTACAACTCATCCAGAATGCTGCAGCTCCCCTGGTCTACAACCTTCCCATGCATTCCCATGTCCCCCCCTGCTCACTGCCCTCCACTGGCTGCCTATTATGGCTCGCATCAAATTTAAGACTTTGGTGCTTTCATACCAGGCAGTCAAGGGGTCAGCACCTGGATACCTGCAGAAGCTCATCAGACCCTATGCACCAACCAGACCTCTCCGTTCTGCCTCCTCTGGTCGATTGGCACCTCCCCCTCTCTGTATCTGCACCTCCCAGTCATGACTACTGTCTGTCCTGGCTCCTCGCTGGTGGAATGACCTTCCCATGGCAGTCAGAACAGCAGAAACCCTGACCATCTTCAAGCTTAGATTAAAAACTCATCTCTTCCTCCTCCCCATCCGGTCCTAGCTCTATCCTCTTAGTTTTATTCCCATTCCTTTTCTTGATTTTGATGTACATGGTTTAGGCACATGAAATCTTATTAGTTTATTTTAGGTTTGTGTTTCTTAATTGATGTTGCGCCAGAGTCTTATGATGGCACTAGGATTGTTTTCTAGCTTCTACTGTTGCTCCAGTATCCTTTGTACCTTGACCCTATACACTTGTTGTACATCGCTCTGGATAAGAGCGTCTGCTAAATGCCTATAATGTAATGTAATGGGTAAAAGCAGTATTGAGTTGATTTTTATTGGTAATATATTAGTAATATGTCACAGACAACACGGCACAATGATGCAACAATTAGCACTGTTGTTTTGCAGCAAGAAGGTCCTGGTTCAAATCCCATACCAGGTCCTTTCCAAATAGTTTGCATGTTTTCCTCATGTCTGCGTGGGTCCTCCAGGTGCCCAAGTTCCCACCCACCATCAACAAAAGATATGCATATACTGGAGATGTAAATTAGCTTGAAGCCATAATCTGTTGCAGTTCACCAAATGGTGACAAAAGCTGGACATGGTCCCTTAACAATGAATATAATTGGGACCACGGTAGAGTGTTTATCTTCAAGTTAGCTGGGGTGGTTTTGATCCCACTGCAGGGCCTCAGGAGAAGGGCATCTGGCTTTTATCCCCCCTGCCGAGTAATCGTTATGCATGTGTTGTAAAGGGTCTTGAGTGATCACTAGACTAGAAAAGCAATATATAAAATGAGTCCATTTACCATTTACTTTTATGTGGTCATTTTAATTTTAAGTAATAGTTTTAGGAGACTATCTGCCCATTGTTCAGATTAAGTGGATATTATTTTTTTAAAGGCAACCTCACCCATAATTAACTCATAGTGGCTTTTTTCTTTTACTGTTACATGTATGTGTAGGTATATGAATTTCATGCGAGTATGACGGATGCAGTCATTATCTAGTTTAAATTTTGTTGTTGTGTCATTTTCCGCATATTAGCACCAGATACACATCAAGTGAAAATTGAATTGCTTTTTTTTGGGATGATGTCATCTGATTAAATCCATTCCTTTTTGTCTGTGCCCACAGATTTGTATTCAACAAAAGGTCGGTTGGCAGCACCCACTCCTCTCATGGTAATTTGTCACAGGTGTCTCTCACTTCCTGTGATGTGTTGAGTGGAGACGAGGTGGACAGTCCACTCTACTCCCGGCCTGGGAGGAATGGTGAGGAGATGTCCAATAGCACTACAGACATACAAGGTGCACATACTCACATAAATCATCCATGCTCAATTCAGCTGTTATCAATTATTTCAAAACCTAAAAAAGATGAGAAATTTAAAATGATTGAGGTTAGCCAATATTTTCACCATCACTATAGTTAGTTTTAAACTGGAATACAAAGTTCTTTTTTGCACATTCTGTTCTGAAATCAAACATACATTTAAAGATCCTATAACGGTTGTTTCACTGATTCAATCTCAACTGGGACACAGACGTGATACATGGTCACAATCGGACATACCATCCTCTCACTGTATATTTTACAAATGCCTATTTTCCGAAATACTACTACGTTTGATCCCTGGCTCCTTCAGAAAGCATATTGAAGTGTCCTTAAGCAAGACACTGAACCCCTTAGCTGCTCCTCGGGCACTGCAGCTGCCCGCTACTCCGATACAATAGGATGGGTTAGATGCAGAGAACAAATGTCATTGAAAGAACACATCGACCAGATAAATATGCTTTACCTGTGGGGGCTGCCCTTTGTTAGTTTCTTTGTAAATGTGAGAATATCAGCATATCATATGTAAACGTATTTTTGCACTTAATGAATTAATATTTCCTACTTGATTTTACTCATCAGAATAATCCTAAAAGACATTAGATTTGAACATTTAGTATCTTTAAAATAAGTCCTGAGTTTTTAAGGTAGGTTATGGGGCAGTTTTGATTATCCAGTAACCATGTTTTTGAATGTTTGGTAAATAGATGATGTATGTATGCACAAAATTAGCTAGCAACCTGCCCAAGACTCAACTTATCTGGTGGGGACCCACTCTGCATCTTGATTCATTGGAATTTCACAAACTAAAAGATTGAGCTGTCTCTTAGTTACTCACCATAGGTCTGACCTGTTTTTGTCTTTTCTGCTTTCACAACAGCTGAAACTTTCATCAAGAGTTTAACTGACCATTACATGTCTTTCAGTTCTTCAGCCAATTTTGTTCTTCATATGTATTTATGTATGTAATTGTGGTCTCCTGTAGTGCGAAGGGGCCAGGCCACACGGCGAGCCTGGGCCTCGGGTAGTCAGGGCAGCCAGGGTGGGATGTGCAGTGACTCAGAGAGTGCTGGAGGCAGCAGTGAGTCCCGGTCCATGGATTCCCCAACTGCTAGCCCAGGTATGAGACATTTAAAACCATATCTTTTTCATTGTTTAGAACTGTTCACAGTTAAACACATAAGGTATGATTTTCTGTTCATAAAAATGTCGATTCCAAAAAAGTCAAGATCTCAAAGTCACAACTGGATTCACACAATGATTTGTTAGTTTTCAGAAAACACAACTCACTGAGTAAAATGAAAAAATAAAATGCATAAATGGTGCACACAACAAGAAGGTGATACTTTGAGTCTCATACCAGTTCCTTTCTGTGTGGGGTTTGCATGAGTTTGTCTATGTGGGTTTCTTCCGGGTGCTCCGGTTCCCTCTCACCATCAATAAAAGACATGCAGGGACTGCAGATATAAATTATCTTGAAGCTATCACCTGGTGGGATCCATCAAACAGTGTAATGTAAAGAATTGTGCATGATCCCTTTAAAAAAGTTATAGAAAATGATTAACATTTGATTAACAATGATGCAAAAACATGTAATTGAGGTGTTAGTGAAAGTTTGTGTATTTTCTTGCCCAACTGACTTCATCCTAGATAATTACAGATCTATACTTTTGTAGCCATCTTACAATAGCTGCAGAATTTTGTAGCAATGCTTTCAATATTTTGATCCAGCCCCCTCTACTTTGTTCAACTTCCTCTCTGAGCACTGGACCATTGTGCTCCTGGTCACTCACTACACTTCTCTCTTCAGCTGAACAAAAGAATATCCTATAGTAGTAAATGCTGAATGTACTAAATGCTGACTGTATATATTTAGAGCACTATATACAGATGTCTCTCTGTAGTATGCCATGCACTTCACCATCTCACTATGTGATGTTGTGTTGATCTTATATGTATTTGGTAAGTATGTACTGTGAATCTCTGTCATCTGACCATATGTATAGTAATCAATGTCATCAAAATATTTTTCCTATTATTACTTACTAATTAAAGTAACTCTGGTTTTCCTTCATTGTTAAAGGTGATTTCAAACGTCGGCTGCCTAGAACCCCGTCCACTGGCACCATGTCCTCTGCTGATGACCTGGATGAAAGAGAGCCACCATCTCCCTCAGACAACGGTAACTTGTGAGGGGGTAGGAGGCTTATTTTTGTCCGCGAGAGTGTTACCCTAGTCCCAAGCAATCATATTTTCTTTTTGCTTGCATTCTACGGAACACATTATTGGAAGTGCATTTGTGCATTTCTGATTGTGAAAAAGGGAAGTGGGGGAAGCTCTGTGCTGCACACCCTGTGACACATGGGGCTTTTATATATCTGTGTGTGAGGGCATCTGCTCACATCAGATGTTTTTGCACTCTCCATGATTCCACGGGGGGAGGGTGTTAGTTTTGGCGCAGGCTAGGACCACGCAGTTCCCGCCTCTATGCTGAACTCTCCCAGCAGTCAACTGGGTTATTTTTATTTTCACATAGTGTTTTGAGGCATCAGGAGGTCAAGCTTGTCAGTTTGACCTATTTTTGGGGGTCTTAATTCTGCTTCAAATTTTGACCAAATTAAGGTAAATATCTGTTTGGTTCTATCACTGGAAGAGCTATTCATATGCATTGAAGGATGTTGAAGCTGCTGTTTGTAAGGCCCGTTTACAATTATAAGGACTTTTAAAAATTTGAAGCATTTCTCCAGTGAGCAATTCCCATGATCAAGGTCAATTTTCTCTAATTCTGTTGTGAAATATGGTATAGGTCTGTTTAGTTGAATTAAAGGAAAAAGATTTTCATGCATAATGGAATTGAAAATATGCAAAATTTGATGGTGCTAGTTTTTATAGACTGATATATCACGCATGCTAAACTGTTATTGACAGCAGTATTGGTATAAACATACATACAGAAAAAATCCATATGCTGTGTGAAATGTTTTTATCCACTATAGGTCTTCATTAGAGGATGATGGACCTTAGCTGATTGAAAATTTGATTGTGTCAATAAACACTTAACAGAATACATTGTTCTAGATAGATTAGTTTGTCAATTCATTTACTTTAGCTAGTAAATGTCCTTGCTTACGTCCTCTTTGCATTTTTTTTCCAGGTTTGGCAGAAATGGTGACAGAGACAGCTAGTTCTCCTGGTCCCTTCCGCAATGCCCAAATGTCTAAAGCGGCCCAAACCCACAAGCTGAGGAAGCTGCGGGCCCCGTCAAAGTGCAGGGAATGTGACAGTCTGGTGGTATTCCATGGTGCTGAGTGTGAAGAGGTATACACACACACACTCACACACTCACACACACAATATTTATCTGCAGAAATTTTGATGAAGCTAGGTGTTATTATACAGATTAATGGGGCATGAAATTAACTATGCCATCCATCATAGCTTGGGGATTCAAAAAGCTTGATTGGTAATGAATTATAGCAGCCAAAGTAGTTCATAAGATTGAGATGAGACTGACTGACAGTGACAGGTTGAACATTTTTGAAAGTAGCCCAATCCCTATTCTTGTCCTTAAGCAATAATTATCTATTTACTTATCTAACCTGTGTGTGTGTGGGTGGGTAGATGGGTGGGTGGTGGTGGTGGTGGAGGGGGAGTGCGTACACGTATGTGTGTCTATCACTTTTTCTCTGAATGTATCACCTCAGACGTGTGCATAAGTGACTGTGTCTTTTTTCATTCTTCTTGGTCAGTGTTCATTGGCTTGCCATAAGAAATGTCTGGAGACATTGGCAATCCAGTGTGGCCATAAAAAACTCCAGGGTAAACTACATTTGTTTGGTATCGACTTCGCCCAAGCTGCAAAGAACAGTCCAGATGGAATTCCTTTCATTATCAAGAAGTGCACTTTTGAGATTGAGAGCAGAGCTCTCAATATCAAGGTAAACTAACATTTATCGAGTCTAAAGGTTTGGATCAAGCCTGCAGAAACTCTCTAAAACATAACAATCAAATAGTCAGGTTGCCTACAGTTCACTTGATGTGAACTTTCAGTCTTCTACAAAATACTAAAACTTGCATTTACAAAAAATATTATCATAATACTTGCCACCTTATTCTCACCTTTAGTCATAGAAATTGGCTGATTACAAAACATTTTTCTTTCCTAGGGTATTTACCGTGTGAATGGTGCCAAATCACGTGTGGAGAAGCTCTGTCAAGCTTTTGAGAATGGCAAGGAATTGGTCGAACTGTCTGACCTTTCACCTCATGACATCAGCAATGTCCTCAAACTTTACCTGAGACAGGTGAGCCTCACACGGTACTAAGAAATCGGGGGGGTTTCATTACATCCTTTAGATAAAGTAAGCTCTGTTTTATGTATATGGTCAAACACATGTCCCTTCCATAATACGTGGCCATTCATCATCTGCGAGTGGCCACATTACCTTACGGTAACCTTTTCCAGTGCAATGTTTTCCAAGTGCTTTGACTTTCACGTCTGCTGCTCTTTAGTACGACTTTTCAGCCTGTACAGACTATAGTAAACACAATATTAAAGCCATAATGACGCTACATTCTTTACCCATAATTCTATAGTTATTCAGTACTGCTGAGGTTACTTAACTGGACCTTGCAGTTGATTAACTGTCATAGCCACAGTTGTAATGAAGAATGAATTCTTAGCTACTCTTGCTCTGAAATAGCAGTGATTTAAAATATTTTTTTGTAAAAAGTGCTCTGTTTTTCATTCACCTTATTGTGATTCTTTTTTAAAAATTGTAAGTAAATAATTTCCAATCCATGTGCAGCTGCCAGAGCCCTTGATCCTCTATCGATACTACAACGACTTTATTGGCATGGCTAAGGAGTGCCAAAGGGTGTTGGTGGAGGAGGCTAATGCAGCCAGAAGAGCCCAGGCAGGAGAAGGACAGGGTGGCCTCAGCATTCAGCTCAACAGGGTGATCTTCAAGATCCGAGACCTGCTTCGGCAGCTTCCTCAAGCCCACTACAGGACTCTACGCTTCCTCATTGCTCACCTGAACAGGTAGGAGTGTCAAACAAATGCATAGTGCCAAAAAAAAATCTGTCATCTCAATTAAATATTTCTTATCTTGAAACTGTTCTACTGTTGAAATGTGTTGGGGGGGGGATCTGCCACAGGTGAGTGATTTGCTTTACATTTTGTTAATTTTTTGAGGATGTTTTGGAAGCAATACTATTTCACGTGTATAAATTTCTTGTTGTTTGGAAAAAAGTGAAATGATCTCAGGAAATTTGATTTCCATTTTAAGAAAAAGACGCTTTAACAGCCTGATGTAATCTAAACAGCTGGTTAAACTGGATAGCTTTGGGGGAAGTCCTCACTAAAACAATTTGTCAGCTGTTGTCTACATGTGTTCAAAGTTAAACTGAAAAAAGAAGTTCCGCATAACAAACATACAGAAATAAACACAGGACCTGCACTTCCTCATAGCAGAGGAGAAGAAACAAAAAATACAAATTACTTCTGCACTGGAACTAGCCATAGCCCTCATAGTCCATGAACACTTTTAGCCCAGCTATTGATAATTATTAATATCTGAAATAATACTGTCATGACTGAAACCCATCATCCATCTTTGGTTGTCCAGAGTGACTGAGCAAGCAGAGGAAAACAAGATGACGGCCAGCAACCTGGGTATCATCTTTGGTCCCACTCTGATCAAGCCAAGACAGGCAGATGCTGAGGTGTCACTGTCCTCCCTGGTGGACTATCCATACCAAGCCTTGATGGTGGAGTTACTGGTGCGCCACTTCCACATGATGTTTGATGTATCCCCCTTGTCCCCCTCTGGTCTGTCCACGTCCAGCCAGGCCTCACCCAGGCTCACCCCCCAGGAGAAAGAGCAAAGGCTTAGCAGGCATTCCACTTCACTAGTAGACATCAAGGAGGTAAGGAGGGGTTTGTGATGGTTAAAGTTTTATGGGTTCTGGAATACATGCCGTAAATTTGGCTCAGAGAAAAAGAAGAGTGCCTGTCAGTCAGAAAGAATATGTGATAGATCAAATGATATATAGGTGATTCTCTTCCAAGGAAAGTTCTTTTACAGCAGGACCTTGCACCACATGATGATTATTCTAAAGTATTGATATTAAATGCAAACACTATGTTGATATAAGCTCAATACGAGGTAAGAGATAATGTATTTTGCATAATGTGTTACGGACACAAAATAAGAGAGATGAAGGAAACTAAAATAGCCACAACTGATCATATTTAGAACCCAGTAAAATTATTTTATTTAGAAAATGTTTAGTTTTGACATTAACATTTTCAGTTCAACGAAACACAATGTGAGAACCGTATCAAAACAAAAGTTTCTAGTTGCTTGCTTGGCTTCACGTCCCTGAAGCTTGATTGGCCAGGGCTCAATACTCTGTGTCCAGACAACTGCTTACTAACACACACATACACACACACACACACACATACACGCACGCACACACACGCACACACACACACACACACACACATAAAAAGGTTAGAGAGAATTCTGAGAACATTCTTAACTTATCTTATGCCATTTTCTTCCAGAATGCTAAAGTCTATAAACGACACTCATCAGTGATTCCCTCCTCTCATATCCTGGATGAGGTTCAAGAGGTTCAGCCAGGGACTGATAAAAGAGAGCTTTCAGCTTTGGATGGATTCAATGGAGTCCAAGCATCTGAGGCTGATAACATCCAGAGGTCAACACTGGTGTTTGATGGTCCCAGTCCCAATGTGCCATCCATCTCTGAGCCCCCAAAAGTGCAGCTGCGCACACAGCGCTCCAGGCTCGTTTCTCGACCAATCAGCATGCCTCTGGAGCGACTGCCCACTCCTGCCCTAATCAGTGAGAGGAATAGTCGCAATGCTGGTGATGCTAACGCTAGCCTTAACCGGAGGGATCTAACCCCAGACACAATACAGGAGATGGTTGAGCCAGAGAAAGCCCGCCCTGGTGGCTCATCCAGGGTCAGCACCTACTACATCACGCCCTTCATTGACACACAGGCAATGCAGAGGAGGACTTGGGACAGGAAGTATAAGCACTATGATGTCACTCCCAGGACAGCCATGATAGTGGCCAAACTGCCACCAGCCAGCTCTGGATCACAACCAGTAAAACCTTTGACATCAGCTACAGCTGGATCAGCACTGTTGTCTGTTCCCTCTGGGATCCCTACCACTAGTAGTGTTAGTACTATGTTCCCCAACAACGCTTATACAGTGTCAGTAAAACCTTTTTGGACGTCCAAAAAGGAGAATGCCACAGATAACCCAGTCAGTGAGCCTGTTGGTTTCTCGAACCTCCCTATTTCACTCAGGGCACCCAGGACTCTGCAGCCCCCACCTGGAATGTTCTATAAGCCCCCTGTCCCCATAGGCAGTAGGGCCAGGACACTTCCTGGTTGGACCACTACGGTAACCACTATCACCACCTCTGCAAACACAATCTCTTCTCAGGCTCCAGCCCACACCACCCAGACAGTAACCACATCCCCCACCCACATCAGCTCCCTACAGACAATGCTGCAGACACATGACTCTGAAGATAACTCTGGTGACCCAAAGGTCACAACCTCCACAACTGAATCACCCCCCCAGTCCCCAACCCCAAGCAGTTCAGATGACCTGAGCCCCAGCGAAACAAAACCTGTCTACCAAAGACTGCGTCCTAGGCGGCTACAAGAACTCGAACACAGAGAAGCCCACTTTGTCTGAACATAACAAAACCAAAAACCTTTCTTTGTTTTAAATATAAGTGTATCTGTGACATAGTGTATATTCAAAGGAAACCCATATATGTTTTTTGTTTGGTTTTTTTATCGGAGAAGGCCATCGGAAGAGTTTAGGCCTGTGAAAAATGAACCATAAAAGTGTTACATATGCTAATATATTCTCTGTTACACGTTGGAATCGAAGCAAGGATAGCTGTTGGTCTCCCAAGGATTTGAAACATGCGTGTATTGACAATGAGACACCAACATCATAGTGTGTTTTGAATCAGATTCTTTACCCGTTTCTTTTATTTTAAAGACGTCATGCCAGCTACATAATTGACTTGCCTGTAAAGAGGGATTGTAAGCCTATCTTTTTTATCAGTCATGCAATTTTTAAGTACATGTACTAAAATTAATTTGACATGAAATATTTTTATTTTAACTACATGATGCACTTATTCAATTCAGGTTCAAATTCCAATGTTACCTTAATGTTGAATTCTGTTTAGAAGGCATGGTCTTGTGTTCCCCAAGCAAAGTGTTTTATCATGCAATATTTTAATCAAGTGGGAGACACTGTGTAATTCATGCAAAGAAATACTGCTATAGAGTCCAGGCAACTAAGAACATAGATAATTTGCATTTGGTAGATTTTGTTGGTGTGTCCACTGGAGACCTGTAAAAGAGGGCTACCTATGTTTTTTGCATTACTTTCTATGGGAGGGTGGTGCTGTGAGTGCTCTCAACCCAATGGAAGCGCCCAATCTCTTTCTTGACCCAAGCCTTGTGAGACGTTCACCTTTTTCCCATGTTTAAACTATTTTAGCTTTTACTGGAACACGCAGGTCATCAATGTCATTTCAAATTCCATCAGCCACAATAAGAATCAAAGAGGGGTGGGACCAGAGAGGAAATGAATGCTAGATCTACTCTGCTAAAGAGAGGAGAAACAAAAACATGGAATAAAGATAAATCACCAAATTCCATGGATAACAAAATAATGGATGTTTACTTCACATTTTATTTGCATATCATTGCAACAAGCATGCGAAGTTGTCCTTGAGCAAGACAGTGAACCCCTGACTGCTCCTTGAGTGCTGCATAGCAGTTGTGCTCTCTGCTCTTATAGAATAGTATGGGTAAAATGCAAAGATCAAATTTCACCAGCTTTAGTCACGTGGTAAATTGAACAATTTTATTCTATTCACAAGAGAAACAGAAAGGATACTTTTTTTTTCCTTTTTATGAAACTTATGGCACTGTCTCCTCCTAGCTGCCCCCACCTAATTTTCTCTTAACTCTATCAAAGCACTCATCTCAAACACTCTTTGAAAAGGTCTCTGGTCGACACACAACCTTAGTTCATGTGTTCGGTAGGCATGAGGAATATTATAATGGAGTTGTGAGCAGTATTGACATGTTTGTACAAGGAAAGGACTGTGACTGCCTCAAAAAACACTAGAACTCACTTGATGGGACCCCATCAACTATTTTGCATACCCATCTAAATTGCATGGAACAGAAAGGGGTACAGTTGAGGGCAGAGAGAGAGAGAGAGAGAAAGTGAATGATAGTCTGCAGGGTTTATAAGTATTCACTCCATTGGACATTTTTATGTTTCATTCAATGTTGTAAGACAACATTGCTTTTTTTAAAGTTATCAAACAGCAAGACTCTTCCATGCCAAAGTACAAACAAATCTCTACAAGATGATCTAAATTAACTACCAATATCAAACACAAAATTATTGATTACGTATTAATTTGAATCGCCTAAGTCCCGATTGGTGGGTTTGGTTAAATGGGGATCAAGGTGTTTCAAGAGATTGTAGTATAAATACACCTGTATCTGGAAAGTCCAGTTACTGTTGAGTCAGTATCCTGGGAAATACTGCACTATTAAGACCAAAAAACACTACAAGAAACTCCATGAAAAAAATATTAAAAACCATAAGTCAAGGATTGATGCAAAGACATTTCCCATGTTACTGAATATCCCTTAGAATATAGTTGGTTCAATTAGTGAGACATGAAAAGAACGGGGCACAATTGTAAATCTGCCCTGAGCAGGCTGTCCTCAAACACTGAGTGACCATACCAGAAGGGTACTAGTTAGTGAGGCCACCAACAGACCCTTGTCTCCTCTGAAGGAGGTACAGGCTTCAGTAACTGAGATTGGAGATAACCTGTTGCCCAGGTTCTTCCCCGGTTGCAGCTTTATGGGAGTGGGAAAGTGAAAGGACCTGTTGAAGAACTCGCATGAAATCTCAGCCAGAGTTTGTCCGAAAGCATCTGGGAGACTGATGTCAGCTGGAGATGGTTCTATGGTCTGATATGACCAAAATGGAACTTTTTGGCTGTCGGACTGGATATTGTTTGTTATAAACCAAACCGCACTTCAACAGAAACACACCATCCCCTCCGTGAATCATTGTGGCAGTATCGTGCTGTGGAGATACTTCTCTGCAGCAAGCCCTTGAAGACTTTTGAAGGTAGAGTCTAAAACAAATGTAACAAAATACAAGGAAATCCTGGAGGAAACCTTGATGCAGCCCCCAAAAGAACTGTGACTTGGGATTTGTTGGTTTTTTTTCAGCAAGACAACGACTCCAAGCGTACAGCCAAAGCTGTACACAAATGGTTTAAAAACAACAACGTTGATTACCTGGAGTCTCAGTCCAGACCTCAATCCAAGAGAAAATGTGTGGCTGGACTTGACAAAGGCTGTTCATTCACGATCACCATGCAACCTGACAGTGCTTGGGCAGTTTAGCAAAGAAGAATAGAGGGGATGGGCTGCAGTGACCAGATGTGCAAGGCTGATAGAGACCTATTCACAGGAGCTCAAGGCCCTTATTGCTGCCAAAGTCCAGGTACTTGTGCAATCAATTGCTTTGTGATTAATAACCAATGATTGATACTAAAGTGGCCAGTTTTACGTGTCGTGAATCGTCCCCATGTTGTGGGTGTGGACACGCACCCAGATGGAGCATGGTGGATTAAGGCCAGATGCCCTTTTGTGACACCTCATGGTGGAGTTGAACCTGTCGAACCTGTGATGTCTGGCTTATCACAACAGTGTTAACTGGCATCAACACAATTATTCACCCCAAAGATTGAAAAAAAAGAAGTTTTCTTTCTGGTTGCTTTTGAGACCATCCTGACCATCACAGATAAGCCATTCAAGAGCTTAGGCAAAATTGTTGACAGCTATCTGAGGGACATATCCATCCAGTCAACCTGCACCAAGTTGGGTGGCTAACTAAAATCTGTGGACAAGACCCGAAACCCCCACTGATCCCTGGAACCTCACTGAAGACGTGTCCAAGTTCACCGGGAGGTGTATGTATAGAGTGAGGAGTGAAGTCACTACTGGAGTGTGAAAAGTCACTAAATTGGCCACAGAAAGCAGCCCATAAGCGGAAGATTAATAGTACAATCCGTCTTTTTCGTTTTCCAACCTCTCGAGCCTTACTGGAAACAATTCACCTCAAAGCCCCTTCAGTGTTTGGTTCTCTTCCCCCCTTCCCCATAGAGGTGAACTAGTTCACTGCGACCACGAGGATGAGCGAGCGAGTTGCTATCCAGGTTCATGCTTTCCTTTTGTGTCTTAAAATGAGAAGTTTGACGCTTTTACCTTTTAAAATTGTAATCTGTGGTACATTTGTTTCAGTATGTCAGCCTCATGTATCTGTTTACGTTTTGTATTCATTTGTATTGTGTTTGTCACGGTATCTTTTATTTTTGTCCTATCAAATTATTGTGACAACACAGGAAGACATGCAACGGTTCCTGCTGCAAAATTAAACTTGTAGTTGAAACTTATCGCCGCTCGGTGCAGATTTTTTCCTCTCGGCCATAAACATGTTTTGGAAAGCTTGGCCACGCTATCAGTTAGTTTTGCTTTATTACCTTACGTTTTCAAGACCCCCGCCCCGCAGCTGTGAATTAACTTTGTTGCTGTAATTGTAAGCTCTCATCACCTTTGTTTTGACTGCGATAGATCTGTTAACGCTGACTTGGGCTTCAGGGCTTAGCATCTTGCCTGTGCTTGCCAGAGTTACAGTGTCATCGTAACACGGTATCCTATATTTACCGCCTGCGCTGTGGCTCCGGTCACATATGTGCAGTTTAACACTGATACTACCCGGGCATTCGGTGTAAGCCTATTTGTGTTGCCACACAGCCTGAGCTGGGCTCAGTGAGCTGCTGTAAGGCCTTCTCTGTCCCCCAGCCTCATGGATTATGTCAACTGTTCTTGTCAGAGCTCCTCGAAACAATGACTCACCTCTGAAATTCCAACAACAGGCTTCCTATTTAACACTGCCATTATATTTCCCTTTAGGGCAGCAGGGTGAAGCAGTGTTTAGCACTGTTGCCTCACAGCGAGAAGGTCCTGGCTTCAAATCCCATCCCGGATCCTTTCTGTGTGGAGTTTGCATGTTCTCTCCTGTGTCTGCGTGGGTTTCCTTCATGTGTTACCTTCTACCATCAAAAAGAGATCCATGTCGGGGTTAATACTCCTGCCTGTGCCCCTGAGCAGGGTAATAGGAAAAAGAACTGGAGTTGGTCCCCGAGTGCTGCAGCTTCTCACTGCTCCGATATAATAGGATGGGTTAAATGCAAAGAACACGTGATTGTATTTATGTCCAATGACAAATGTATAGAATTTATTCATCCTATAGACAACACACACACACACACACACACACACACAGCTATTTTCCCATCAGTTTGAAGGTCTCTTCGAGAGACTTGAAATGACCAAACGGGTGAAATTTCCTCATCTTGCTCAAGGACACACTGACAGCACACACTAATCCAAATGGCTGAGGCTGGGATTCATACTGATGATATTTTTGTCAGGGGACAACCGGCCCACCTGCTTCCACAAACAATCATTTCCTTAAATCTGCCTCAAAATGGATGGCTGTTGTCTTTTTTCCCCCCTCCCATCCATGTTGAGCTAAGAGATTACAGCAATCAGATTAGCAGCGCTGCTGACCTGAAGGCTGTGGTGAGAGGGGGCTGCTGGGAATCGCACCGAGCTCATCTATCCACCTTCATGACTGCCGTTGGTTCTCCCTGTTTGGCTCCCTGTTTCTCTGGATGCCGGGCTACGTTTACATTTCTCTGCTAGAGGTAAGGCTCGGGATAGATGGTTTCACTCTGTATTCAGGGGTTGTTTTTCCGGAGGTGAAATGTGAGACCACAGGAGAGGTGACAGTAAGACTGCACAGCAGCTCTTCAGACACCTTGACTTCCTCAGCATGTAAGGATTTCAGTGGCTGTCTTTTCATCTCTTGCCATAGAATGAAATAGTGACTGACGCCGTTAGCAAATCAAAATCTCTGGTTGCTTCAGACGTGTCTGCACATAACTTCTGGATGGTGTTGTCAGTCTTATATAAAGGAGACCCGTCATGTGTGTGTTCGCTGTTTGAATAATGGGGAAGCAAGAGGAGTCAGACACATAATGACAGTGTTTCATCTCTTCCTTCAGCCTTATGTTCTTTTCCTCTTCTCCCTCTCTTGTTGTTTATGAGACAGATATTTATCCCTGTGCTGCGTCAGCCTGGCAGCACAGTCCCGGGGTAATGTGTTGGACATGTTGGTCTGAAACTAATTACTTGGCATGTGTGATGGTCTCGGAGGCCTTCTGTATGGGGACTCTGTGTGTGTCGTTAATATCATGGATGGTTTTGTTTTGCTCAACATCTACAAAATGATTGAAGCATTTTGAGAAACAAGTTTATGTGACGGTGGGGTGGCATCATTTCCAAAACATCCATGTGGACTTTGATGCACACACAGTGTCAGTTTTTATGTGTTGTGACTGGTGGGTTCCTATCCAGTCACCTAGATTATTGACACTGGTTTCCAGGTTTGGCACCATCTGATGACCCCTTCCAGGGGGAGAACTGAAGAGCAATGAACACAGGCAGTCAAATCCGCCTGTTACTGTGGAAAAACTGGACTCTACGCAAGAGACAGAAGGTATCACTCTTTAGCCTGTTTATATCCTGAGCTATCACCCGCTAGGGCGGTGGTGAACGTCAGACACAACAAACTTTATGTATGAGTGATGCTAACTGTGTTTTTGAGAATGGTTCAGATTCATGAAAGAGGTCAAATGTATAGATTTTGTGCTTTAACATTGAATTATTAACCGAGTCCCACTGTGGTGAGGAATATCTTCATCGTGTGAGAAATAGCCAAGAGAACAGAATATATGGAAAATTGAACTACAGTCAAAAATCACATGAGGAAAGAGTTGAATTGCACAGGATGCACAGTCAGAACGAAAACACTACAAGGAAATAATGAAAAATGTTCTATATGTGCCTCAAAATGCAGTTATCAAGCTGTCACGCTGACAAATAGAGGGGGGGTCAGTAGCTCAGTGGTAGAGAACACACATTAGAAAATGATGACCCAAATATCACAGGTTTGATCCCAACAGGGGGTGTCGAGAAGGGCATCTGGCCTTTATCCCCTATCCTTTATCTAGGTCCATCTCCATCCCAACAACATGGGAACTAATCGTGACATGTAAAAACAGGCCTTTTTCATACTGACATACAGAAACCTGCTTCCAAGAGAAAACTAAACATAAACAGTTCAACAGGGACTGACAAATATCGCTATTGACTTATCATTCAATATAGAATGTGTTTCTGCCATTAATAGGCAACATAGGTGGCATAGCTCAGTCGATAGGGCGGTTGTCTGGTGATTGATGGGACGCAGGTTTGATTCCGGCACCTGCAGAGAAGTGTGTCAGTCAAGTCAATTTTATTTGTAAAGCCCATTATCACAAATGAAAAATTAGCTTCAGTGGAATTTGAATTAACACAACGTATTGTCCTCAGACCTTCGCATCAAAGTGTCTTTGAGCAAGGCCGTTTCCCTAAGTGCTCTGCCCTGTGATGGACTGGCGACCTGTCAAATGTGTTCCCCTGCCTTTCGCCCAATGAGTGCTGAGATAGGCTCCAGCATGACTCTGCGACCCAACTTCAGATAAGCATCCATCCATCGTCAACAGCTTATCCGAAATCGGGGCCGCAGGGGAAATGGAGCCTATCTCCGTTCTCATTGGATGAACGGCGAAATATACCCTGTATAGGTCACCAGTCTATCACAGGGCAGAGCAGTTAGAGGACACGCTTCTCTGCAGGACTGGGGATCGAACCCACAACCTTATGATCACCAGGCGACCACTCTACCCACTGAGCCATGCCGCCCCTTCAGATAAGCAGTTGAGGATAAATGGATGGATGCATAAAGACACAGATGGCCTTGATCCATCCTTTAGTATGGTCACGTCATGCATCTAGATGATGTCAGCTGGGTGATTTATTTGAGTCATAAGCTAAGATATTGGTTGCAAGTAAGAAATTGAACAAATAGGTGATGAGGATTGTTGACTTCAGACTGACCAGATGGCGTCTTCATCTAAATACCCCCACAGTACAGAGCCCATTAGCCAGTATATATCAACATTAAATGTTTATTTGCATTTTCAAGAGGCTGACAGCACCCGTTTGATTCAAATTGTGTAAATCCGATGAGTGTATTCTAAATCATTTGTCTACGTTCATGACTGAGTCTGTCCTTATTTGTCTTGTTTGCATGCAGTTTCGCTTCCTGGTTGAGATCATCTGGCCAGTGGTGTTATTCATCGGCCTGGTCTGGTTGAGGAAAGCCAACCCATTGTACAGACAACATGAATGTAAGGCATACTGACTGACTGAATGGTTCATTTGTAGGATAAAACCTTGTCCAATCATCACCGTCTTCTTGACAGGTCTGTCATACTTTGACAGACCTGCTCTTGTCATAGCTTGGAAACATAAACTAAATAAAAAATGCGTGTCTGCCCTTTGAGAGCTCTTTTACGAAATCACTTGTATGTTGTGTCCTGTGCTGTTTTATCATCCAGGTCATTTCCCCAACAAGGCCATGCCCTCAGCGGGGATCCTCCCTTGGATCCAGGGTATCTTCTGCAATGCCAACAACCCCTGTTTCAGATATCCCACAAGGGGAGAGGGCCCTGGGGTTGTGTCCAACTACAATAACTCCATGTAAGGAAAACGCCATGGAAAAAGTCATCAGAAGACAACTTCGCAGTATTATGCTTTTCAAAGATGAACAATTGTTTGTGAACTTAGTGAGTTTTGAGACCACACGACCGGTTCTGTTTCAGACTGGCCCGGTTTTACACTGACATACAAGAGGTGCTCCTCAATGACACCGAGGTCCAACAGCTGGGCAGAATATGGAGGGAGCTGTCCTCTTTCTCCAACTTCATGGAGACCCTACGCAACAACCCATCATATATGTCAGGTACTGGGCTGGACTGTGTGGGCTCTGAGATAGATAGCAGGGTCAGTCTTTCTTGTTGTAAAACTCCAACCGTAGCCCAGTTTTATTGCCTTTGTGCATGAAATTTAACAGTAAAAGGAAGAGAGTTTTAAATGCATGTCTACATTGTTTCATATAGACCCTTGATTGCTACTGTCTTTCAGAGGTGCAAAGATGGGATATTGCATAAAATATAAAATGATTCCCTTATCACTCCTATGAGGGAAATTTAGATTTCACTGCATTTTAACCCATCCTATTGTATAGGAGCAGTGAACTGCCAACATATGATGCTCGGGGAGCAGTTAGAGGTTAAGTGTCTTTCTCAAGGACACCTTGACATGCTTTCAGCAGAACCGAGCATCAAGCCAGTAACCTTCCAATTGCCAGATGACCGCTCTACCCACTAAGCTATGCCTTCAGGAGATGTATTTTATTTCTGCCAGATTGCTGATTGCTGTTCTACAATGCAAATAATGTATGATCAAAATGAAAGCAAGAAGATAATTCAAATAGAAAAATAAGAGATGCCTTGTTGGGCAGCACAGTGCCCCTGCAGTTAGCACTGTTGCTTCATAGCAAGAAGGTCCTGGTTTCTAATCCTGTCCCAGGTCCTTTCTGTGTGGAGTATGCATGTTGTCCCTGTGTTCACGTGGGTTTCCTCCGGGTTTCCTCCTACCACCAAAAAGACATGCATGTTAGATTTAAGACTCCTGCCCGTGCCCCTGAGCAAGGCAACAGGAAAAAGAACTGGATTCGGTCTCTGGGCACTACAGCTGCTCATTGCTCCTACTCAATAGGATGTTAGGTTAAATGGAAAAGATGAATTTCCCAATGGGGATTGATAAAGTGCATCTTATTATATACCTGGGATGGGGGGGGGCGGGGGGTAAGGCTCTGCAAATCAATTCTATTACCACCACTTTACAGCCCCCAGTCATATTTATCATTCATTTTATGTTTACAGGGGTGACACAGCTCAGGAGGTAGGGCAGTTGTCTAGTAATTAGAAGATGGTGGTTTGATCTCAGGCCCTTTCAGATAGTGCATGGAATTGTCCTAAAGCAAGACAATGAACCACCAATTGCTCAAGCCCTACAATAGAGTTGTGACTTGTTCAGGGTGTTTCACCACCTTTCTCCTAATGAGCACTGGGATAGGTTCCAGTATGACTCCATGTACAGACTTTGAATAAACCATTGATGATGGATGGATGGAATATGCTTAAAGCAGAAGTATTTCTGTAATGGGGATCAAAGCCAGTTAACTATTAAAACAAACTGGTGGATACCGTATGCCCGAATTCAATCTCATATACAAACATCCGTCTGTGATTATTGAGCGTGCATAAAGACATCCTTTTGGGAGCTTGTGTTTTTTTTTTCCTCTTTATGCTTCAGCAGCCAAACTTCTGTCTGCCCACCTTAGTTTCAAAGTTTCTCTCTTGGAATCATGCTTCTCGGCCTCTGTCTTGTGTTCTTCAAAGGGTGTCACTGCTCCCTCATCAGTTCTATTCATCGTTTCCTCTCTTTTTCCACTACAAGTCTACTCATGTATACATTGCAAAACATCCCAAACACAAGACACCAGTCTTTGATATAACGGATGTACAGATATAAAAACCACCTTGGTTGTTCTGAGGCTTCAGGCACAATATCATCCTCTTTTGTTGCTTTTTTTTGCTTTCTCTTTAAGTTAACCCATTCATGCTAATCCACTGAAAGTATTTTTCATTCGTAGCTACTCCCTGTATAGAGTTATTCATTAGCTGTACAAGGAGTACCAGCTTAACACTTTATCCTGAATAGTATTTTTGGATATGAAGTGGAAGTGTCAGCTGAAACTGACCGAAGGCCTCAGATCACGTGATCACCTATGAGTACGCTGGTGTGTTTGTCCCCTCTTTACAAGCTGAGATAAACTCGTGGTTTTTCCAAGTAACCCTTTTTGCTTCTGTGCTCCCTCCGAATTGGAATTGACTGTTACTTTGTATCGGTGCCTCCCCATCAGTGCAGTATCAGCGTTAGTCTGTCTACTCACCAGCTCCGTTGACCAGTTGTTCAACCAATTAGCTAACAGCTAATAGGGATTGCTACTTGGCATCGGCTAACTGATAGCATTTCCTCGCCGGCCAATTCCCGCTGATTTATTCAACAAATTGAGGATTATCCACTCTGGTTTTCCGTGGCTAACCTCCATCTGCTACTGCGCCCGAACTATTCAAAAAAAATATAATAAAAATGGCTTTATTGGCATGACGTAAACGTTTACTATGTCCACCTGTGAGGCCTGCAACTTGGGTGTCATTAATGACTCCATCAAACTATAGTGGCAGCCAGTAACCGAACCCAAGTCATTCACACCAAAGGTAAGCATGCTAACCAGTCAGCTAACGGGTCCGACCCATTAGCCAAGGTCTAACGAACTTTATAAACCTATGGTCGTTACATTATTATTTCCGTCCCTCAACAAAACAATTACCAAATTCGCTTTCTTCCATCTCAGAAACATCTCCAGACCCTGGGCATCACTTCCCGACTCTATGGCAGACCCTCATTCGTGGCTTCATAGCCTGTTGGAGATCTGTCTGAGTTACCCTTCAAAACTTTGGACAGGATCCTGTATATCCAGAACTCAGCTGTGATGGTTCTCATCTGCACTAGGCTCTGGCAGCACTTCACCCCTACCCTTGTTCAACTCCACTAAGTCCCTATCAAATCCCACATTGATTACACAATATTCGTTCTCATATAGAAATCCCTCCATGCTTTGCCACCCCCAGTACCTTACTGATCTCCCCTCCAGAGTCCAGCCCAATTCCCCCTCTCGGAAGCTGTGGTCCTCCGATCCCAAGCTTTGAACCTTCAGAGACAGAGCTTTCAGGGTCCCAGCCCCCACCCTCTGAAACTCACCCTCCTGTCATCCGCAGCATGCCATCTCTGCGTATCTTCAAAAAACACTTCAAAACAGTACCTGTCCATCAAGGGCTATGACCTCAACCAATGCCACCTATTGCCCTGACTACCCTCTCTAATCCCACTCCAATTTATTTTTTATTGCCTATTGTATTATCACATGTGTGTATTGTAATCATTTATCTTAAGTATGTGTTTAGTAGTGTTTTGTATTGTATTTTTTTGCCCATCCTCTATAAAACATCATTGGGTCTTTTGGAAAGTACTGTAGAAATTAATTTTATTATGATTATGATTATAATTATTATTATTATTATAGTTATGTAAACATGGCCATCACATCACTGAAAACGCAGAATCCTTCCGTATTTGTCTGATCATGAGTGGTGTCCTCTGTCCTGTCTGGTTCCTTTCCATCAATCCTTCCTTGTGTTGTTCTTTATTAGTGATGTTAACTTCATGCCATCTTTGTCCCTCATCATCCTTCATCTTCCTGTCCAGGCCGCGGGCTGAAGATAGCGGACATTTTGAAGGATGATGAGAATCTCACGGCCTACCTATTGCAAGATGCGGGCCTCCTCAACTCAATAGTCCACCAGCTGGTCAATGCACAAATACGTCTGGAAGAGGTAAGGTTCAGGGATGGGGAAGAGAGTGTTGAGCAGTTTATGAGAATTTTTGTTTACTGACTGTAATGAAGTTTTTGTGTTAGTGTTTGAATAACAATAGTTATACATCTAGTAGATGGGTGCTTATGGTAGCTAAGCAGGAGGACACCAGGTGTTGTGTGTTCGACTCCATCACGGGGTATCAAGAAGGGTATCTGGCCTTAATCTTCAATGCTCCATCAAGCCCCCCCCGCCCACACACGTGGGGGATAATTGTAACTTGTATAATAGATGTTTTAAACATATAGTACAGGGACTACACATGGATGGATGAAGAAAAGCCGATACTGTGACGTAGAAATTTATATCAGCTCATTTGAGCTATTTTAAGCTACCAATTTTAGCTATCGATAATGACACATTAGATTTAGATCATTTTGGGTTTTTAGTTATGAGTATTACTGGTTTGATCCCAGCCCCACCAGAAAGCATGTCAAAGTGTCTGTGAGCAAGATATTGAACTTCTAACTGCTCAAGCCCTGTAATGGAATGGCAATCTTTTCAGGATGTTTCCCCACCTGTTGCCCAGTGAGAGCTGTAATAGCCTCTAGCATGACTCTGTGACATGACTTCAGATAAGCTGTTGATGGATGGATGGATGGATGGATTGATTGGATGGATGGATGGATGGATGGATGGATGGATTGATGGATGGATGGATGGATGGATGGATGGATGGATGGATGGATGGTTGGATGGATGGATGGATGGATGGATGGATGGATGGATGGATGGATGGATGGATGGATGGATGGATGGATGGATGGATGGATGGCTTGACATCAAAATCAATGCCAGCAAGTAATGTGTGAGAATAACATGTCTGTTGAGACGTTCAAGACTTCATAACTCAAATCCGCTCGACTGTGTTTGCTAAATCATTCCTCGGGGCCCGGAGACAGAGAGAGAGCAGACCTGGAAGCTGCGGAACGCTCATGCTGCAGAGTCAGATAACATGAGCGCCGGCTCCTGCTCTCTATCGGTTCCTAATTAAGCCTGGACGGTCAAGTTGAATGATCCCTCTGTAATCTGGGGACCAATTAACAGTGTCTGAGAAGGAGTCGTCCCTGCACCACTGCCAATCCGCCGGCCCCCGCGGAACCTCCGGAGCTGGTTATCGGCCCGAGACGTCACAAGACGTCAGTCATCCCTCCTTCGGCTGACGCTGCAAAATGGCTCTTGTCACCCTGAAGGAGCTCCGGGTAAGCTCAGCCAATGACGCAGGGAGAGTGAAATGGCGGTGAGACCCCCACGGACACACCGCCGTTCATTAATTATTACTGTTGAGCAATTAAGCTGACAGCCTGCAGTAGATGCAGAGCCACGTTCCTCTCTGTTCGTGCCGCGGCATGATTATCCGTGATTGACGGGCTCTCCAGATTGCGGGTTAAACGAAAACCCCATCTAAATTGCTAAATTGATGGTTTTTTCTACCTGTATGCTGATGACGCAGCTGTGTATCTGTCAGTCGCTGTCAGGCCACCGGCCGGGTCCGCCGGCCGGACGAGCTGCTCACAGACAATATCAGAGCACGTAGAAGGCCCGTCCTTGTGGCCTCGCTCACGGATAGCGTCTCCTCTGTTACGCGATGAGATCACGCACATTAATTCTCTCTTTTACTTACGACCGATCTCCGGAGGACGCCTCCTCGGTGAATGGGGATGAAAGCATCCAGATGGCGAGGGAGTGACTCAGTGTGCTGACATTTGAGCTGGCATTTTGTCGCGCATCACACTTCGAGCCGCCACGTCCGCGTCCACGGGGGG
>OMLC01091370.1:2287-13679 GCA_900302585.1 Regalecus glesne | reverse complement strand
CACTGTAAATTGTACATATACTGGTATGCTCTGTCATGTCCTTCTACTTTAAGCATATATGTAAGTAACCAGCTAACATTTATTTCAGCATCTCTGATACATTCTCTGCACCATTGCACTTTATTGCAACTTATTTTCACCTGTATATAGTCAATCCTTTGCATATATCTGAAGATTGCTGTGTAGTTTTGTTGTCATTCTATGTGAGTTACCTGTGTGAGCCAAGAAATCAAAGTAAAATTTCATGTATGTGAAATCCTAGAGAGGTCCATTTTACGTCTCGCAATTTGTCCCCACGTTGATGGGATAGACAAACTTATATGGAGCTTAGGGGATTAAGGCCAGATGCCATTCCTGTCGCCCTGAGATGGGTGCGAACTTGGTGCTTCTGGCTCATAAGTTCCCAAAGTGCATGCTCTACCACTGAGCTACTGCAGCTCCCTATGCATGTGAAAACCTACCTAGCCAATAAACTGATTCTGAGAAAATTTCTTTAAAAAAAGACCCCAAAAACCATGTGCCTTCTCCCAATTGTTCAGCATCAATAGCTTGAGCTTGCAACATACTTGGCTCACTTATACATAAAGGAAGACATGAACCTAGCATAAGAAAAACAGAGGAAAATGTCGGGTGGGTAAGTTAGAGGTTAGGTACTAGTTTGGGGGTTCAGATGCTCTCAAATATTGGATCACACATTACAAGAACTTTGCATGGCGTCCTCGCATGATCCAGAATTTGCATTTGATTTGCATTCGTCAAACCCTGAAAAAACATTTCCCAGCCTTCAGTGACATCATGATATATGTTCCCTTTGATATGCGTTCCTTTTGATTAAATATGGATCGATTCTGGTGTGTTATGTTAACTTGTCATTCGAGTGACAAAGAGAAGAGAGAAAATATGTACGTGTACCGAATTAGCTAGAATTTGATTTTCGGACGGCAGTATTTTCATCAGCGGACTCTCCTTGGAGAATATGGATAAATTGTCATTGGTTCGGATGAAGTTTTAGTTTGTGACTCACTGAGATAGCTTCAAATGCTCTCCCCCATAGACACACATATGCCTACATGTCCATGACCCACCGAAGTGTTTGACACTTCACCGCGAAATCCTCCTTGTAGTGATGAGCATCCTGTGTGCATCACAGCATCAACTGGGACAAGGTGTGGCAGCTGAGATTGTGCAAACCCAATTCACCTTGCCTCTTCCCTTGAGAATGCCATGTTGTATAATAGATTCAGCCCTCTTCCCAAATTGTGAGAAGGTATGAGGAAACTGTAGAGTATAGCAGATGATATATAAGAACCTGCCCTGGATTTTAGAGGAAAGCGTAAGGGCCCATTAGCGATACATCTACACAAACACAGACAGGAATGGTGGTGCTGAGTCAATTGACGTGCCATAGCGGTGGACCTCACTGCGCCCAGTTAGTTCCAGCAGCTAGTTTAAGTAGTTAGCATCATAAGCAGTCTACACACACGGAGGCAGTGATGCAGGATAGTTAGATGGCCCACAAAAAGACCATTCCACATCGTGCCATTGCTGGTTTGTTTCACCACTACACAAATAACATTATTAACTGTCACCAACGGGCAGTGGTCCTCTAACAAAATACTCGTATGCATTGTGACCTGTTGTTTCGCTGCCTTTGTCCATTTATGCGGTAAACTGATGGAAGGAAACTTTAATGGGAAACCGCAGCT
This sequence comes from Regalecus glesne, assembly GCA_900302585.1. Classification (NCBI taxonomy): domain Eukaryota; kingdom Metazoa; phylum Chordata; class Actinopteri; order Lampriformes; family Regalecidae; genus Regalecus; species Regalecus glesne. The sequence goes on along the minus strand of OMLC01091370.1, from coordinate 11,973 downwards.
ATGATTATGACAAGCATCTACATTGGTAACAAGGAAAGCTTCATTTGAAAGCCACGTCTCCACACTTTTCTTTGCTTCAGCACAGGCGGAGGAGTTTCCTTCTTCACTGGCCAGCCAGCAGACCCAGTGTATGCCCCCTTAACCACAATGAGAACTGCTACCGAGATCACATATCAAAGTAATTAGACTGTAGCGAGAACTGTATAATTGGTTTCATAGCAGCTATTATGTGCATGTTCTAAGTAGGAAGTGTGAGAAAGAGAGAGGGAATGAAATGAGAGGAAAACAAAGGGTTAATTCTCCCATGTGCATCCTTCTCTGCCTTTCAAGGCTTAGCTAATGAGATAATGCTGGGAATCAACACATTCTTAATAGAGGTGGCGGAGACTGAGCAGCCACCATATGGAAAACACATTACATATTTGCGTGCGTGGTCCGTATACATGTGTGTGCATCGGTGTGACTGTGTATGTGCTCGTGTGGGTTTAATAAGTACATCGTATGTTTAGATGTATGGTGAGAGCCCGGAATGCAGCAGACTACCAGTGCTGTCTACCGTTGGCCTAGTTATGCATTGTAGACTTTTTTCGCTCCCTCTGCAGTCCCCTGACCAAAATAGACTTCTAAAACACATTCAGGCTTGACAGAAGAGATATCCTCACCACCAAAAATGAGTTTGAGCTGCGTGTTATACAAAGCTGTGCTTCACCAGAACTTGAACGCAAACACCATCCACCCAGAACTCACGATTAACATTTAGCCTGATTCAGCTTGCGCAACCCAATGTACTGTTTTTGCACTTGTCAATAGGCAAGAAGGTCGTCTTTTAGAATGCCCTCCTCACTGACCCTCCTTGTCATGATACAAACATCACCAAACCAAAAGCAATCCTGTTTCGTTCTCTTGTTTTTTCCTGTGATGGGACTACTTTGGTATAGAACTACCATTTTATATTACTATACATTTGGTCATTATGTAAAGACTTACATTTCCCTTTGAAAGACTCCTTTTTCCGATTCATCCCACTTTTTTTCCCCCTTCCGCACAACCTACAACGTACACATCAGTGAGAAAGTCTCTTTAACAAAGATTCATCTTCTATGGATGGAGTTGCGTGTTTGGCCGGCCATCGAGGACCTGTGTCTCTCCCTCCACTTACAACTGATGCTCATGTAAGAAGGAAGCGCTGCCCCCGTTGCTGGACATTTGCTGTCCAGGTGAGGAGAAGCTAGCCAGGGGTATGACTTTGACAGGGTCCTCTTTCTTACTACTGCAGTGTCTATCCAGGGTGTTGTAGAATTGTGGCCGGTTGATCCCTTTGTCCAGTTCATCCTTTTTGGGCACAGATCTGCCAAGGGTGTGGCGGCCATCCATTACCCCCATGCTGCTCAGATTGCCTTTGTCTCCCCGGGCCCAGCTCTGCTGGAAACCAAAGGAGGGTAGGGTACCGGTTGTGATGTTAGCGGTGGTGGTGGCGGGGACAGACGTCAGGCTGTGGCTGTCCTGAGATTGGAACTGGGCCAGAGCTGGGGGCATCCAGCAGCTGTCTGAATGGCCCAGGATCAGACACTCCTGGGTGCAGGTCTCAGAGGCCTCGGCCAGGGCTTTCTGCAGGTTCACCTCAATGGCTGCTTGGCAAGAGACAGAAAAGAGAAAGGAGGAAAGAAAGACAGCCATGGTTAATTCAACAGGGCTGAGTTCACGACACAAGTAAGTGCAGGTGACATGCACCGACTTCAGCGAGATTACCCTGAAAGCGTGGAACAGAATCATGAATCTTAAAGTAAATAGAACAAAGTTGTCGTCTCATCAGCGGTTGACCTGCAAAATGTCTGTCTTTTAGCAAAATGAAAGTCAGAGATAAATGTTTCATTTCATCTTGTAATGAGAAAAACACCAACAGAGCATTGCATTTCCATTGGTATTCCCATGGCTCTGTCTGTTTACCTACAATATGCAATGAATCCCCTGTAGCTTAATTATGGTTAGCAAAAAAAAACTGTTTCGTCGTGTGAGTCTCAGATTGGCTTTACCGTTTTAAATATTTAATGAACATCTTCACAGAGCCTTGTTTTTTGCTAATCACTGTCACCGCGGCACACCTCAAAAACCCTGTGATCTACCTGACTTCACAGTAAATATGGTCAAAGAAGACAATTCATATCAATTCATATAATCAGTCATATAATAAGACAATTAATACAATGAGATATCCTCTTTGGCGAATGCCAGAGAAGATAACTTGCTGTCTCATTATCCATGAAGCACGTATCCTCAGTGAGCACATTTATTTACCCGGCACGAGGAGCAGGGAGTATAGTTAATTGTGAGTGTGTATGATTTGCATGTGTGGAAAGAAGGTGAAACGGTGAAAGTGAGTGAACAGGCGAGCCAGCGAGGCTAAGCACTCAAACTATCTTATCACATTATGCCTGCCCTGGCACCACATGTAGAATGAGTCAGGGACAAGGCCTCAGCATTGAGCCCCAGCAATAAAGCCTGTCAAGCCAGATAATTAGAATGTAAACAGTATGCACCAAGGCAACCACGGGCCCATAGTGTTATGTTTCCTAGGCTATGCAACGAAGAGAAGGGTCCTCATTGGAACATCATGTTGCTCCTCAAGGCCTTCGCTTCAAGCTGTCACGTCGAAATAATTTAGCATATTTGCATAAGTAAAAATGCTATCAATAATTGAACGCTCGATGGGCTGCATGCATGGTGGAGCCACCATTTCCACTGCACAGGCCCGCAAGTTCTGCAGGCTTTGTTTGGTGCGGTTCCCTAGACATTGATGAATCTCAGACAATGCTCCTTGCCATCTTGATTATTGTTTCATGCCATCCCCCCAAAATTGAAATGAATATTCTGATTACAGTGGTGATATCAATCCAAACTCCCCCTGAAACTGTCTGGAACAGCTTAACGGACTTCATTTTCTGTCTCCTTTCTTTTGGTTTTACAGTGGGAGTGGAGATTGAATACAATGGCGTCAACTTTAATTATGAGAGTGGTGTCTGAAAATGAATCGCCTGGTATAAATTGAGAGATATATTTGGAGTACCCACATTGAGTCAAATCTGTCCTCTCCATATTGAACTGGAGCCTTGGAGCAGGAGTGTATAAATCCCCTGGGCGGTAAACGTGTCACCTTTCAGAGGGTCACTAACTTCATTAAAGCAAAAATGGATGCTGCTCACTCATTCTCTGAGCTCGCACAATAGGGCTGAGCCAAGTCCTTGCCATTCTCGACGTCAGTCTTTCTCTAAGGTTTTCTTTTTCTTTTTTCTTATCTTTCTGTTGTTGATGCCTTTCCAAGGTATCACTTTTTTGATGAGATAATACTATTAGCATAGACTTACTATTCCACAGGCATGCACATCGACACACATGGTACATGCACAAACATGCACACGCGCCACCCCCTCGACGGCCTGCCTGACTGTAACCACTTGCTACAGACAATGGAGAGAGGCTGTCTGTGATGTATATTGCATATGCAAGGCATTCAGTGGCTCTGTGGGTAAAACCTGTGTCAGCTCACAGCAGTGCAATGTCAACAGCTTTGAGTATGCCCAAATTTGGCATGCAGCATTTCACGTTCAACTTCCTCAAATCACTCATCTCTAATTTATTATTACTGTATTATTTCTCTGCTGCCATAGGTCCAATAGGCTCGGGGAAGTGTGTGTATGTTGGTGTGTGGGGGTGCAGGGTAGCAGTAGGGATGAGGAGGCTTGGCATGGCTTAAGTGATATCGCTGAAAATTCTGCTTCATCAGACAGAGGTGTGGCATAGTCCATACGCAATGCTGCCACTGTTTGTATTCAAGGAGAAGCAACTGTACCCCATAGAGTTCTCTGGAAGACTCACATCAGTGATGTCACGGATACCCCGGTGCTATGAATGTTCACCTCCATTTTCAAGAAAGATTGTGAACAGGACTAGTAAAATTTAAAAAATAACTTAAAGGGTAAAAACGTCTTTTCAGGCTGACAAATTTTTAAAACAAAAATCAGTACGTTTCAACATTCCACTGAAAGTCTTCCTCACCGCTCAGTCTAGTATGTGAACCACCCAGCACCCTTTTAAAGGAACATTCAATGTAATGTTGAAATGTACTCATGTTTTTGTTTTAAAATATATGTCCACATGACCTAATTGAACTTTTTTGATCTTGTTGACTACCTGGATTATTGTGCCTGAAAAGATGTTTTTCTTTTCTTCCATTTCGGCATTGTTTTGCCCAATTCTTTGTGGGTACTCAACTTTACATCTCTGTTCCTTTTAAAGGAGCTGGGTGGTTCACATACTGGACTGAGAGCTGAGGAAGGCTTTCAGTGGAATGTTGAGATGTACTCCTGTTTTTGTTTTAAACATATGTCTAGATGATCTGACTGAACTATTTTGACCTTGAACAGCACTGGTGGATTTCAGGGGGGTGACAGTAGCGTAGAGCATGTGCTTCAGGAGCTGACAAGCAAAATACTGTGGTTTCAAGCCCACTGTGGGGCATCAGGAAGGGCATTTGGCCTTAATCCCCCAAGCTCCATCTAAGTCCATGTCCACCCTCACAATGTGGGGACTAGTCGTGACGCACGTAGTGTAAAATTTGAGCATGCAGGGTGCCCACTTGCAGATGCTGAAATCAAACTCGTTGAAAGACAAATTTTCTCTTAATTAAAGAACTTCCACACACAAAAGACTTGCATCTCATTGGAATTTTGGGCTAATTTGTCCTCAAAATAATTTGTCTTGATTGAGGCCCTGATAATCTGCTGGTGCTGCTGCCAGAAACTCAGTGGTATTCCATTCATGTCTTCGGCTGTTTCAAAATAATCTGGAGGTTAATATGACTGTAAGATGAGGAGGCGAGCTATTATCCATGTTCTTGTAGTGTTTCCCAAGACAACCTGCTGGGCCTGAGTCATAGGTGCCTTGACTGAGCTGAACCTAAGATCTCTGGCAAGGTCAATGCTGTAGTGGTAGCCCTTCCTGTTGTGCAACAGCAACACATCAGTGGGTCAGCCAGAGATCGACCACTGCTGCATCCATCTTTAGCTGACTTTCCATCCCTGGACTAAAACCTAACAGGCTACATCAGCACAGGTGTGAGCACAGGAAAGGTATGACAAGACCATATGGCATACTATGGGGAATGTTAAGGTTGCCATTTACACGTATTCCAAACTGGATTGTTTATACATTCAAGATGAGATACTATAGCAGGTCCAGGTGTATTTTTTATGGATGAGATGGACTCAAAACAGTTACATATTTCCAGCATGGGCATGAAAAATCTTGCATCATGAAAACTATAACTTTTTGGGGGGAAATATTTAATGTATTCTTTCATACTGTCAATGCTGGGGCTATTTTGCTGACGCAATGTCTCGAAACATGCATCCCAGTGCTATCTATCTCTTTCACTCTTTCACTTTTCTTTCATTAACATGAAATCCTAGCGATACAGTTGGAACCTTGACAACGAGCTAGAGAGACAGTCACCATCATGTAATCTAGCCCACAAAGGCTTCCTGCTACTCTTTCTCGAGCTCCTGTTGAGTCTAATGCAGAGTTATTTAGAATGATGGTTGATGGTATTTAGTGACGGAGCTAGCTACATCTCAATAAGCTGCATACAGGCACATATTATAATTCAGCTCATTATGACAGCATGCACAAACTCATTATCACTAATTAAAAGGATAATTGTATATACCTACAATAAGACATGATTATTTGAATAATGACCAGAGAGGTGGGCAGGAACCCCTGACTACATTGTATCAGATAGCAGAAATATCTCAATGCTTTTACTTGAAACATGCATCTTTCTTAGTCCTTCATGGAGCCTTACTCCCCCAATTCCATCAAAGTGTCCATGTCCAGCCCCACAACATGGGGACTAGTCATAATGTGTAAAACTGACCTCTATGTATTCAGCGATGTATGTATGAAGTAACGTTTGATGATAATAATGATTATAATAATGATGATGATAATAGTAATAATAACAATAAAAGTAACTATAAAAACAATGATCTCATTAATAAGGTAAATGCATATACATGAACATTTAGAATGTAAATGTTTAGCATCCATGGTTTATTTTTATTGATTATCCCAAGCAGTTAGGGGTTCTATATCTTGTTTGAGATGCTTTCTGAAGGGACCAGGGTCGAACCGCCGATTTTCCTATTACTAGACTACCGGCCTACCTCCTGAGCTATTCCACTCCTATATAGTAATTATAATACTTTTATCAATCTCGAACACGCCCATATACATAAATTTGTATTCAGTTCCAGAATATTATAATACCAAGTGGGGAAAAAAGCCAATGATATGGCCAATGAAGTGTCACCTACATCACTGTCCTCTCAATGTCAGAAAATTCAAGATCAGCCATTTTAATGGTGTAGAAAGAAAATGCTTAGGGGTGAGTCCAGCTTTATGAGGTGTTTTAGAGCAGTGATCTGTGCTCTCATGGACAGACTATCGACAAGTGCTAGTTAGGCCGGAGCCATTTCAGTTGCTTAAATATTATCATTGTCATATTGTGCGTTCTTGTAGATAGTGACGCACTAGACACGGAGGGGGTGAGAGAAATGAAGTGCATCAGCACTGCCGGTGTCTGGAAAGACAGAGTCGGGGATAGAAATGCAAGAATGATGATTGTGTCAAGCAAATGGAATTTGAAAGGAAATAATTGGGTTTATAATTCCTCGACTCTATCACTACTTTCAGCCTTACACCCACTCCAAACGGACAATCTGGATAAGCAAATGGATGGTCATTAATAATAATAGAGCTATTATAAACTCCTGTACATTTTGCCCTGAAAAAGGTGTGCTCAATGCCCCGATAATCATCATGTGGAGGAGAAACTCATGGTGGACTTTCATAGAATCACAAATAAATGGCAACCATTTTTATATGCTGCATCTAGCTTCCCCTAAAGCTTCCCTTTAAAAGGCACCTGGAAGACCGTTTCAGTGTTTTAAAGGGAGGGATTTATGTATAACAGCTTATTTTATGTTGTCAGTTGAACCTATTGCTAAGCTCAACAGAGGTGGCCCTGGACTGAAGTGTTGGAACAATACAAACCATGATAAAACAGCTGTAAACCAAGTACCGAGTAGCCAACAGCTTAGCAATTATCATCATCATCATCATCATCTTCTTCTCTTCTTCTGTCTTTCTGTGGTTGCTCCTGTTAGGGGTCACCACAGTGGATCATCCATTACCATCTACATCTTCCTCTGTCACACCAGCCACCTGCATGTCCTCCCTCACCACATCATAAACCTCCTCTCTGGTCTTCCTCTTCTCCTCTTGCCTGGCAGCTCCATATTCACCATCCTTCTCCCACTATGGCTTACTCAGCAGCTCTCCTCCACACATGTCCAAACTATCTCAAATCATGTCTCCAGATCATCCGACCTGACCTATCCATCTGGTATACTCGTATCTAATCTTATACTTCACCATTACTCCCAAGGAACTTTTAGTATCTTCATCTCTGCCAGCTCGGCCTCCTGCCTTTTCTTCAGTGTTATCGTCTCTAGAACCATACAACATAGTTGGTCTAAACAGCTTGATGATGAAATTGAAATAAACTGGACTGTGGACTGGTTGTCACAATCAGGTTCCTCAGTATCTCTGTACAGGCCTGAGCACAAGATTGATCTTTAGCTGTTTTATCTGCATGCCAAACTTAACCGCTGATGCTTTTGTCATCCATGTGGTTACAGTCACAGGCAAAGCAATATGAGCCATCATTGTCACCAGTGACAAGTGGTGATGCAGAAGTAAATATTCCACTGTAGCAATAAAAGCCAGCATGTTCCCCAGTAGACGGAGCTGGACTGTGTCACCAAGGTCGACAGAACCATGTTGGAGCCTGATACGTGTTAAGATCAATAATGAGCCATGGGGGGGATGGGGGGCAGACAGCTTGTCAAGGCGTACATCCATAAAGATATTGTGATGGAATCTCAAGTGATGTAGTGGAAAAGGAGTATTCTACCATCTATTTAAAATCTTCATCTGAGAGAATCATAGCTACGAAATCAGCCGGACATTGCATGAAAAATAATATTCAATGATGATCCTGTTAATTATGGACCTCTCATAGCTCATGAGGTAGGGCAGTCCTCTAGTAATCAGAAGATCGGTGGTTTGATCCCCAATCCCTGCAGAAAGTGTGTCACTGTCTCTGAGCAAGACACTGAACCCCTTAACTGCTCAATCCCTGCGATGGATTGGTGACATGTCCAGGGTGTTTTTCCACCTTTCGCCCAATGAGTGCTGGGATAGGCTACAGCATGACTCCATGACCTGACTTCAGATAAGTGGCTAGTGGTGGACGGATGGACATGTGGCATCCCTGAAAAAGGAATTGTCAGGGTGGCAAAAATACATGACAACACTGAAATGAGAACCGTGGCAATCCATTCGGTAGGCAGGTTTAAATGAAGACAATGAAGACATCATAGTTTGATTGAAACGTTGTCCAGTAGAGCAGAGATGATGCTGAATGGAAAATAGGTTGACAGTCGGTGAATATAAGGAAAGCAGAAAAGAAACAGATGTCTGCCTGATTAAAACTGGGGAGCTTAGCTCAGGAGGTAGGGTGGTCATCTAGTAATCGGAGGATCGGTGGTTTGATCCCCGGTCCCTACAGAAAGCACGTCAAAGTGTCCTTGGGCAAGACACTTGAACCCCTAACTGCTCCTATATAGTAGGATGGGTTAAATGCAGAGAACATATTTTATTGCATGTATTTACGGTGACAAATAAATAAAGCTTGTTCTCATTATGTCCATTCAGAACACAGTTTCAGACCAATCCTGTGAATCCAAGGACCTGGAATTAGAGACAAATGGCTCCATTGAGGCCACCATCTCACTGCTATTCTCTCCCTTTCTCCTCAATGTTTCTCTTTTACTTTGGCAAAAACTAATTCCCCCAGATGTAATGAATGGCCTCCTTTTAAAGTAGACAATGTAAGTCAGATAAATGGGGGAGAAGAGTCGCCCATATACACTCTGGACTAATTACATTTGATACATTTACTGAGACTCCTCTTGACAAAGACCAGTTGCCGAGTCACATACGTATCTATCCGAACTTGTGGGACCTATAGAGTTTCTCTCCCGCAATCCATCTAGCCTTGTCTCCTCTTGACTTCTTATGCGTTCCTTGTGTTTGACCCAGTGTAACTGAAAGTAATTGCTGCAGAAAACAACATCTAATGATTACTTTATCAGAGAGTCTGAGAGGGAGTGAAAAATCTCAGACAGGTACTTTCCACGAAAAGAAGAGGTGTTTTTTTTTTTACCCCCATCCCTCGACACACAATTTCAGACAACAAAGAATATTATTGACTTGGTCGAGATTAGAACACCAAAACAAATAACAAAGCACAGGGAGAGGACAAAGAGCACAAAAGGAGAAAGGATCTCCAGAACAGCCTGGCACCAAGGACTCGCCTCTCCTCTTTTTGTTGTCATTGATTAAAAGTATGTTGTGGGTTGAGGCACCCGCATCTCTGCTAAGCATACACAACAACAAAACAATGTACAGGCTTAATTGAATGTAAATCACTTATTTCTCACTCTCTCTCGGTGAGGCAGTCTTCACCTCTGACTGCAACCCGCTCCCTCCTAGCCCCCCCCCCC
>OMLC01091352.1:4316-33092 GCA_900302585.1 Regalecus glesne | reverse complement strand
CCCCCTCCGTGCACTTGTGTGGCTGTGTATTTGTGTGAGTGCATGTGTGTGTTATTTCCCTTGTCTCCGGGTATGATGTAGACTCTGAAAAATGTCCTCTCTCGTTTCATGCAAGTCCATATGTGTAAATGTATTCATATTGTGTGCATGTACGTGTCACGGAGTGAGAGAGAGAGAGAGAGAGAGAGAGGGAGAGAGAGAGAGAGAGAGAGCAGGAGATATGTGGGCGTTAGAAAAGAAAAAACCCCAAAGGTTAAGGTTTGAGAGGCTCGCTTGGCTGAGGACTGCTCCCTCCAATCCCCCAGCAGCCAAATATGCTGCGGTTAACAAACCAAAGCTGTCTATCTAAACAGTCTCCAGAACAACAACATTAGCAATTCGATCCTCTCTGATATACAATAGATGATGTTCTGCCCTTTCCTCCCCACGCCACATGAGATGCTACCAGACCCTGGTCGGGCCGACATGCACACGGGATACAGGGTGGGATGTAAGAAAGTGTCATCCCAGAAATTTATCTCTTTCATTTTGCTGCAGCACGGAACCGTCCTGAGAAGATGTATTTCTTCAATTTGGGTCAAGTCCACACAAGAACTTGGCGCCCAGTGAAGAACCCCCCCCCTAAAAAAACAACAACATCCAATCCATTGGTTCCTCACAATGTAGTCTGTCAGCATTTGGTCCCATAATAGTATTGGGGCTTCTGCTTTGAGCTCCTACCAAGTTTGGTTTTAGCTGTCTTAAATTGCGACGAGGGCAAGCGACCAAGCTAAACGAGTTATGCTGCTAGCTTACTGGATGCGAGCGTCCCCTGAGAAGCCTTTTTTCCATGAGGTTTTACTTTTGTTGGATGTTTCCATTGTTTTGACATTTTTGACCCCATTCCTGATTATTCTCTCATGGCTTTCAAATTTCACAGTGTTTTTCCTCCAGCTTCTTCTTCTTCTTCTTCTTTCTGCTGAAACCCCACCCCCCGCCCCCCTGCAAAGAGATTGGATGTCAGCCTAACCGACTGCGATGCAGAATTTAGAGGCTCAGAAGATGATGTGTCGACCACATCCTGACAACAAACAGAATAACTTAGGTTGGGGTCAGAAAAATCCTTCAGCCTGCACTTCTCATGGCCCCCATAAATCATCCCTCGCATCCACACGCACATCAAAAACAAGAAGAAGAAGAAGAAAAACAAGAGTCATGAGATTTGAGTTGAGGCCGAGCAGATCCTATGGGCAGCGTGCGTCAATTCATCTTCATCTACTACTCCGAGGAGACGCTGAGATGATGCTTGGCGTACGGATTTGGAGGAAATGCCCCAAAAGTGAAAATGACCACATCCCACACAGGTGGAGAAAATCACCACAGAGCTCCCCTTGGGTTTTTTGCTTGCCCATTGGACGCGTATTCCTATTTGTGTTGTGTTACCAGACCCATGAGACGCTCCTCTGAAACACGTGGCAGTTCACACTGCTGTCTAATGAAGGAAGGGTAACATTTACGCTTGCTGTTTGATCTCTTTCAGTTTGGAGTTTTGATGATCCAGTCCTTTCTGGCGGTATCCAGGGAGAGGGTTCCTGAGGGTCCACTGTCTCAGAGCTAACGGTGAATGTTCTGGGGCCTCTGGTCTGGCTGTTGGCTGCTCGCTTCTCCTCCCCATGAAGACTTCCTCCTCGGCGTTCCTGTTGTTTGGAGTCGGATTAGTGGAATTGGACACGAATATGGAGTTGCAATTGAGCGACAATGTCTACCCCACACCAGTCAAAGGTTTCCCCGCAATGCACAAAGTTTTCTGCCATACCATGTGGCACAACCTGGACACATCACCAGAATGACCTCGGGGTCATCAGGTGTTTTGGGTCTTAACACCAGACACACTCGCCCAAGCGACCCACTCGTGGGGGGTCAAGTCTTGACTCATGTCCAACAGGAAGGCTTTTCAGGGTCTTCTGAGATGTTCCTAATGGGTCTTCTTCTCTGTAGACCTCAGGTCCCCAAGAGTCCCAGGACCCGGTGTGGAGACTGGCCTGCAAAGCCCCCGCAGCCCATAGGTTTGGATTTAAAGGTGGCCTGTTGTTCCTTGATGCTGAACCTCTCCGAGACGATGCTCATTATCCAGGTGGTCATTGTCAGGAAGGAGCCTCTGGTCTGCGACCCCCTTGACTGTTGCTCTGAGGGCTGCATCCACATCTATGTTGAACTGGCGTCGGGTCTTGCTCCTTCTCAGGTACTTCCACCTGCACTTTCACTTGCACTTCCTCAAGCAGCCCATCTCAGTCTGCAGACCTGGACACATCTTCACACAGCACTCCTTGTCATTTGTCCACCGTGGCCCCTATGGGGACAGAATGTATAATATGCATATTCTGAAAACCTGCAATTGGCTCTGGTTTCTTATCAGAGGCCCAGCCTCAAGGCAGACGGCGAGTTGTGAAAGGATGGCTGGATGTCTGAGGTGGCAGAAAGCAGAACCTGGCCAGCGCCGAGCCCACTGGAGATGAGGAGGAAAGGAGCTCCGCCACGTTGAGAGGTATAACATGAGGGTGGGGATGGTGTGGCTGTCCCGACCTGCTGGCTGCCATCACTGCACCAGTATCTTATTCCCATTTCTCTGATAGCAGTCCCTGTAATGGGTTTATGGGTCCTGGTGATTGGGTCAGAGTTATGAGTGCTCATAGCTAACAGCGTACATGGCTGCAGACAGCATGGGGGGATAGCATCTCCTTCATCATAAATTGGTTCTGTTATCAGGCATATCACTGACTGAAAGGACTTTCCGAGGCTCCCATTAGAGGCTGTAAACCCCCCTCATTAAACCGACTGAGCTGTGGCTGCAAGAGCCGCTGCCATCTCTCCATAGGTTTCTGTATGTCAGCGAGATAACGCGTTGCTTATTTTCACAAGCCCCTGACGCCCCCGTCATGGCTGCTGGACGGTGTGCGTGCTCAGTTCTCGCTCTGCGAGAGTGTCGGCCTGAACTCGGCGTGAACCACACAGGTCCAGGAAAGGGGAAATGTCTCTTTCCGTGCGTCTCCAGCTCCCATCGCTTTCAAAAGAGAAGCCTTGCAAAACAGGCTCTCAGCAGGCCTGCATGCATGTACACCCACCCACACACATGCACGGACGCATGCGGATGCGCGCACATACACACACACAGGAGTCTGCAAACTTATCACCCTGTCATTCTTCTTTTGGAAAGAGCAGCCACGCTCTATGATGTCTTTGGCACCAAACCCCAGAGAAAGTCATGTGATAGAAGGGTGAGTCCTTGAACAAAGAGAGAGAGAGAGAGAGAGAGAGAGAGAGAGCAAGAAGTCTTTCACAGCAACCTCCTCTGACTCACCAGTCGTCCTTCTCTATTTGTCAGGTTTGCCCTCTCACACTGCTGGGGTTTTCCCATGAGGCTGGACAGACAGAGAGACAGGAATCAGACAGACAGGCGGGCGGGCTCAGAGGATGGACAGACTGGACACCCTTCATTGTGCAGTGTGTGAACTCAGACTCACACCAGACAGCCTTGATAAGTATGTGGCTCTCGGTCTTGTGATGTTTACTGGAGGAGGGTGATGTTATCAAGTGATGTTGATCACCACTTGATTTCAGATAGCATTTTGTTCGCAGTTGGAGGCGGGGCGGTGTTGCGTATGTATGTGGCAATGTGTGCCAAGAGGGCCCGAATACAGACTTCCTGTCTGTCTGTCACCCTGCCGGTTTTGTGTATTGGTGATGATCTGTCTGCTCACCTCCCATTTAACCCAGTATCCCCTGGGCCATGACTCTTGTTTTGTCACCCGCTCTCCATCTGACTGTGCACAGACGCGTCTGCTCATTTCAGGAAGTTTCACAACCTGCTAGCCGTGTCAAGCGCCTCTGAGCTGGCTCAAAAGAGCTGCTAATCAGGAAACTCTGACTGCACTTCCTTAATTGGCTCGCTTTCCCTCTTGTCGGGGTCTTTCTGTCCTTGAATCTGCAGATTAAGACCGCTGGCTTTCCTTTCTCTTCCATTTCTCCTCCTTATAATAACTCGCAGTGATTCAGCTAAGCTGGATAAGCTGAAACGTGAAAATTGGAGTCCGGAACGGTGAACAAAACATTCCTTCCGCTTGTTAATTTGACCAGTTTGGCTTGCCGCTCGATGTGAACAGATTTATGACTTTACCTTCAATCTGCGCCGAGGTGGACCCGACATGGCCTCGTTCTGCGATACCTTCTTTTATTCTAGTGTGGATGTAACATCCATCCATCCATCCCTCCATCCATCATCAGCCACTTTTCCAAAGTCTGGTCATGGGATCATGTTGCAGCCGATCCCTGCACTCATTGGGTGAAAGGCAGGGAGACCGCCTGGACAAGTCACTGGTCCGTCCCAGGGCAGGTGTGGGGATTAAGGTCTGATACCTTTCCAGATGCCCCATGGTTGGTCTCCAGCTCCTTAGTTCTGGAAGTGTGTGTTCTATCCCTGAACCCACTGCAGCCTCAATAACACAATTTACTAAAGTACCGCAGAAGAAATGATCAAAATGCAGTGTCTGCAAGTATGTGTACATGCCAGTCCAAAGACCCACACAGTGTTAGGACACAAAACGGGATGATTGACTGGTCAGAAGCATTTACTTAAAACTGACTCTCTCTCTCTCTCTCTCTCTCTCTCTCTCTCTCTCTCTCTCTCTCTCTCTCTCTCTAAGCAATGAGCTTAGGCAGTCAAGTTAGTGGATTTATGGACCTGAGCTCGTGGCTTAGTCACGATTGGTTGGATTGGAGGCTTACCTTCTCTTTATTGACCTCTGGAGATGCTCCGTCTCCATTAAAATTAATCGTTTTATGCTTTACGAGACAGAGGGGGCAGGAGGATGGGAGGAAAGATGGAGATGATCACAATGGTTGTTCCCTTGCACTGGCCCTTTCTGAGTTGAGGCACGAACAATAAGTGGGCTGCAATCGGCACAGCACAAAAATGGCACCTTTATCAAAGCAGGGATGTGGCGAGCAGCATGGAAATTAAAAGAGGAGCAGAAAAGGAAACCTTAAATCATACAAATGACTAATGATAAAAATAGGTTGTGAGTTTTACTACTGCGGATGAGTGCAAAGGTCAAATTCAACTGTTGTTGAACTTCACATACCCCATCCCTGCATTCATGAGTTGCCTCAGACCAAAAGCAGGGTCTCCTTCTCTCTCCTGCTAGCTTCACCTCGTTTTCTGCCCAGAGGCACTTGGGCCAGTGCAGTCTCTTTTACTGTGTTCAGCTGTAAAAAATTTGAGGCGACTTTACGCTTCCCCATTCAACTCAGAGTATAACTAGACGTTCTAGTCTGACTATAAAAAAAGAGGGAACGGAAAAATGGTTTAGGGCAGGATGAGGTCCTAGTCTATGTGTCTTCATCCAGTGGGCCCTTGGCCAGGCACACTCATGCAAAACCTCACCCCGTGCCTCTTTCTTTTCACATCTTTCCCTCATTCTCTCTCTCTCTCTCTCTCTCTCTCTCTGTCTCTCTCTCTGTCTCTCCCCCCTCTCTCTCTCTCTCTCTCTCTCTCTCTCTCTCTCTGTCTGGCAGAATGGGGAAGAGCTTATAAAAGTGAGTTATGTCTCTGAAAAGTATAAAATGTGTGGATTTATATAGTGGCCACTGGGGTAGACTCTGCATCTGCTGCACCATATACAAAGGGGTGCTGGCTGTGAGGTGAGCCCTCTAACGAAGGCTGTAGGTTGGATCCAGATGAGTATTAGCTGACCAAAAAAAGGAAAGGTACTGATATACAATTTCAACTATTTACACAAGTTGGGGTGTGCTTGATCTATATGGAAAGAACCTTAATTGGTTTTAGAGGGGGGTGCTTACATAGTTTTTGTATTGCAATTTCGCATTCAAAGAACATTCTACCAGTTTTTACAAGATTGTTGACTAGCAAACTTTTACTTCATCATTTTATTTCATGTCTTAGGATTCACTGTGTTTCCATCCGGAGGTCTCTCCCCCTCACTTTCTCACACATGCAGATACCACTCATTAACATCAAATAGACAAAAATCAAAAAAAGGCCCTTGTTGACTTGGAAGTAGTGTAACCAGCTTGAATTTTGGAAATATCCTTGCAGCAGGGATGACCGTGACATCAGCAAATCGCCAAGCTGAGCTGAGCCAACGGATTGAAAAGCATAAAGATGAAATGCATCAGGCAATACATTAAGTCATTAAAATTCTCATGAAGGCGGATCACTGTCTGGCCCTCCTTGAGATTTGCAGGATATGCAGACTGTTTAGAATAGGGATGATGGGGGGCCACAGTAGTTCAGTGGTAGACCGGGTGCTTGGGCAACTGATGGGCCACAGGCTGTGGGTTCAAACCCACCGCAGGTCATCAGGGTCCTCTTCTCTCAGCTCGTTCCCTGTTTCTCAGGGGTCACGAAAGCGGAGTTTGCAGTTTCCATTGGTACTCTGTAAGGGTACAGCACCATTGGTGGATTTTGGCAACCCGGGCCTCAAATGATCCAATATGGAGTCTTGAATAATGGTCTTGTCAATCAGCATGATGATTTGGCATAATTTTGAGTTGGATCTCCTTCCTGACATAACCACTAACCCTATGGATGGGGGCACAGGTGAAGTGCTAGATGTCATCCCAATATTCATGGATTTGAGTCCATGCCTGTCGCTTGGTTATCAGGAAGGTTACTCCATCTAAGTCTGTGTCCAACTCCACATCGTGAGAATAATCAGAACATGTAAAGCGGACCTCTTTCTTTAGGTCATTATGGGATGATAGTGAAAATATGAAGTAACTAGCTTTTTGTTGTTGACCCAGCTCATGTTTTTTTTAAGGGGAAGGAGAGGAGAGACGGAAACCGTGAGAGGAAGAAGGAATACAAAAAGTTTATCCCTGTTCTTAAGTCAGATCATTCTGAATAATAGCCCTCCTTGTATATCACCCGAGGTTTTGGCTGGGTGGAGGGTGGTCATGGGACTCCCTGGTGTGATGGCAATGTACTAATCTGTCCCATATGATTCATTCACATGTTTTCACACCATTGTTTCCACATTCTAAACAGGAACGCAAGTGCTGCCCAAGTGAATTGTAAATTCGCTGTCTGATATGCACACATCCTCCTACAGTTCCTTGCTTAACCCAATTTAGAGGATTCCTAATTTTTGATGGGTGTTGTTTGAGAAGAGCACTACAATTCTAAAAAGGAGAAATGTCGACTGGAATTAAGTCCAGCTGTTGAAAATAAACAGCTCAGGGATTTTGTTATTCATTTTTTCATGTTGAGGCAGACACAATGCATAAGACCAGATCTATGTGAGCCTGGGAAAGTTGTGCGTCTCCTCGCTTTAGAGCCGTCGCTCTCCAAGCCGGTCGGCGCTGTGATTTATTATCTGGTAAACACGTGGGAATAGTATTTCAGCACCGCAAGATAAACAATCGCTCCGCTTCTTCCCCCGCACAAGTCTCGCGATGCCACGACACTCCCTCCGTGGCCGTCTATTGTGAGAGTTTTCCAAATCTCGCGTTATCTGACAAGTTTCCCACGCCTGTTGTTTTGGCGTCTGCCCTCTCTCTCTCTCCCCCTCTCTCTCTCTCCTCTCCGTCTTCCTCACCCACCCCTCTCTCTTTCTCTCTCTCCTGCCTCGTCCCCTCGCCTCCAGTCTGCTCGCGTTGTCTCGGCGGATCGTCGGGTCGGGGAGACGGGATATCGCGAGTGTTGGAGTTTCGGTGAGAGTTTGTGGAAGATGGCGCCTGTTGTGACAGGGTGAGTCTGAGATTCGGGGTCTGGTGTTGTGGGGCAAAGCTGAGTTTTGAGGGGGGCATAATGCAACTTGCTGGGGCATGAAATAGACTCGTTTTTTACCACCACATGTGCGGCAGCCTCCCAATACGGTCGAGTGTTCGGGGTTGTTGGTTCCATGCTGTATGAGTCGTTTCTTTGTTTGAATGTGTTTGCATGTGAGTGTTTTTCCCTGACTTGAGTGAGCTGAGTGCCGTGCGGTGTTGTGAGGGGCCCGGCGATAGACCGAGCTAACCCCGGCTAAGCTTTGCTGTGTGCTCTGCCTTCGGTGGTCTTTTTCCCCCCCAGACAACGATTAGCCAGCAAGCTAGTTAACGAGCTAAACACAAGCAAGTATGACTGAGTCCCGAGAACAAATTGTCTGTCTTTTTACACCTATATTTGTGGTAGGTTTTTCTCCCAAATTCCACCCGTTTGGATTGAATTCGGTCCTGAAACACGGTCTTTAGTTCGGCTGGGTGCTGGATGCACAACTCGCCGCTAGCAAGCCAGCCAGCCCCGTCTGACTGAAACACGTTGCGGCTTTGTCAGCAAGTCGTCGTCTCTAAAATCTCGACTCCGGTTAGCGGACACCACCAACACCATTTCCACACGTAATCTATTTTTAAGCATTTAAGGTGTGCATTCCCATTCACTTGCCTTTTGTTTATTATTAGGGTGTACTTTTCCTACATGGCTGGGGTTGAAATGTAGTGTGGCGTTTGTTTACTAGACAGCCTCGTCCCTCTGCTTGCTCCGTTCAGTGCAGGGACGAACCGAACCTCTCCGTTACAATGGAAACCGTTTCGCATGAGTTGCACATGAGTATATCCTTTTCAACGATTATTCAGTTTATTCCCCACCAATGCAATATACAAACCGTCTGTAGCCCGAATTACAGGTCCGGTCCGTACGTGAATAACACGACTGCTATGTTTTCTTTGGACATGATGCCACTGCAATGCTGTTTTGCATGAAGTCGCTTATGGAAGTTGTCTGTTTTTGTCATGTTGAGGACACTGCGGAGCCTGCATACACGCAGATCCTTGTGTTTATCATCCCCGAGTGCAGCGGCTGTCATTGCCAGTGCGTTTCGGACGTGTCGTTGCTTTAAGGCGAATGGGAGCTCAACAGGAGCATCGTCTCCCCGACGTGCTTGAGCCCCACAGTTGCGTGTCACCCTTGTCACATGAACGTGTCTGTTTGCTTTGGTGTCGCACAGGCCGACGCAATCTGCGCCGGCATCGCAGTGATTTCGCACTTTCTTTGGAAAATAGTGCGCTGCTCTGTCAGACCCCCGGGGGGTGGGGGGGGGGATGTTTGGCTGAAGCGTTGTCTTAAAGTTAGTCTGTGCAGCAAACCCTGTCTGATTAGAATGATTTGCCTGCACATTAGCTGAACACAAGCCTTTTTTTGTACTGCCGGGGCTGTAATCCCCACAGACAGCTCAGTGGGTGACAGACATTAGCTGGGCTTGTTGGAGGAGATGTGTGTGTGTGTGTGTGTGTGTGTGTGTGTGTGTGTGTGTGTGTGTGTGTGTGTGTGTGTGAGTTGAGGTGGGGTATCACAGGGTGGTAAAAGAGGGCAGTAATGTGTTTTCCCCCTCATGGGGAATCATGGGATGGTCATTAATTAACTCCATGGTCTGGAGGGAAAATGCATTAGAGGCGTTGAGATGTAAAATGTAATTAAAAAAAGGGAAATGAAGCCTTGTGTGATTTGTGTTTGCACTTTCGGTGTGTGGGTGTGTGTGTGGGTGGGAATTGACTCTGTGAGTGATGGGGAGGGTTACCGAGTTTGGACTTTGTGTGTGTGTGTGTGTGTGTGCGCGTGTGTGTGTGCATGTGTGTGTCTGTGTGTGTTTTGTCCAAATAAATTATATATTGTTGGGGGTTTTTTTCTGTGGTAATTTGTCAGTTGCTGTTATGACACACACTTTATGAATGCTTTAGTTATTTATTCATTTGTTTTTCAGTCCCACTGGGATGGTTTGACCGGGCGGCTGTCCTTCAACAAGACCACTGGCCTTCGCACAGACTTTGACTTGGACATCATCAGTCTGAAAGAAGAGGGGCTTGAAAAGGTAATTTGAAGTCTATGTATTGGAATACCCAGATTAGCATAGAATCCGTGCCCCAGTCTACAGCGTTGGCCATGTGCACGGTTCATACAGCCTGTCTGTGACTATCTTAATGTCTTCATGATCAGATGTTTTCAGAGGTCAACAGGCATATGACCAAGACAAACTGGATATTCTTTATTCAAGTGATTCGAGCAAGTTTTTCCTTTACTGGTAGCTAAAACTCACTGAGAAGATGTCCACACGGAGGCCGAGTCCGAGGATAGTGTCGGTGTTTGTTGAGGTCAAGTCATGGAGGAGAGGGGTTACAGTCTGTTGGGCTGGGGACGCATCACTGCTTTTAGCAGATGACGTGGTTCTGGTGGCGTGATCAGTCTGTGATCTTCAGCACTCATCGGATTGGTTCTCAGCCGATTGTGGAGCGGCTGGGATGAGGATCAGCACCTCTAAAACTGAGGTCGTGGTTCTCAGCAGGACACCAGTGGAGAGCCCACTTTGAGTTGGGAATAAGTCCTTATCCCAAGTGAGGGAGTTGGAGTATCTCTGGGGTCTTGTTCTGAGCCAGAAGGAGAAGCTCTTGATCTACTGATCAGACTTAATTCAGATGCAGATACAACTGGTTGAAATGGGTTTTGTCAGGAGGGAGTCTGGGGTCTCTCTTTGAGACAGAATGAGAGGTTCAGTCCTCAGGAGGGTCTCATAGAGAGGAGCCAGGGGAGGAGGTTCAGCATCTAGTCAGGAGGTCACCTGGTCTCCTCCCTAGTGAGGTGTTCCAGATACGTCCAGCTGGGAGGAGGCCACGGGGTAGACTGAGGACCAGGTGGAGGGGTTATATCTCCACACTGGTCTGAGACCACCTCAGGACCCCCCAGTCAGAGCTGGTGGATGTGGCCAGTAGAGGAGAAGATTTGGGTCCTGCAACCTCTGCCACCTGGCTGGCTGGATGGATGGATGGGTGGATGGATGGGTGGATACATCCATTATGATAGAAACGGCACATTTATGACCATCTCACCTTTCAAAAAGCCCACAGGAAGACAAAAATCTCACAAATAAAACCCGAAGAGGTTTATTTATCTCTGCGCAGTAATCACAGTATCCAGATGAACCGATTCGACTTTTTTGGTGATTTCCAAGATTCTTCCTCTCAACCTGTGCCAGATGATGCAAACTTGACAGTATCGTTTACTACCTAACAAGGAAGCAAATTGGCTCTTTCAGCGTAAGCTCAAGCTTTTGGATCATAAAGCAAATTGGATTAGAATAATCATTAGACTGCTAATTGCCATTTCTCTCAATGCTAATTCGAGGTGGTACCCCTAAGATGCTGTTCG
The DNA here is from genome assembly GCA_900302585.1 of Regalecus glesne. Lineage (NCBI taxonomy): Eukaryota > Metazoa > Chordata > Actinopteri > Lampriformes > Regalecidae > Regalecus > Regalecus glesne. The sequence goes on along the minus strand of OMLC01091352.1, from coordinate 21,919 downwards.
GCAGTAATGAGGTGCATCGACACGCTTTGCAAAAAACCTCGGGAAATACGAAATACCCAGGTTGGTAATATAGAACTTATTTTTACAACACAGAAGACTAAGTGCCGTCTGGACTATATCAGCATTGCCTACTAGGGGGCTTTCATACATTATGAATACATCAAATAGGCATAAGTCCCATTATGAGTTCCTCAAGCACTCCCTAAGGGATGAGGGTTTATAATAGTGAGGGCTTTCCCAGCGTCTAACCCTGCAGCTGAAGAGAGAAGCTCGCTCGCACCTCCTCTCTGTTTTGCTGCAGTCTTTTCCCCAAGTGTCTTCCTCATGAAACGCCTGGCACAGTCACCCGGCAATAGTATTTTATGTCATTTTAGGATCTTTCCCTCAAATCCTATGCTCCAGCGTGCTTTATCCACCAGCCGTTTGGTGGATTTCTGGGTTTTATTTCCCCCGCCCCGCATATCCATGCAATCGGCTTTAAACTGTTCGGGTTACAAAGATGTGGACTTTTCTCCACTAATCCAGGGTAATTGATTATTAGCTCATCCCTGGCTTTACCAAGGCGCTCTTGGAGAGGCATTGTCGCTTCACGCCAGCATGTCTCGATGGAGGTTTCCCTGTTGTTGGCAAATAGCATCTTGAAACGGAGGTTTTGGTCTATCACCTACCTGCAGGCTTGCCGGCGGGCGCAGTTACGGAGACTTGGGTGAAGCGGAAGTTGCGTTTCTAAACCCGTCTACTTGAGTGCTATTTGGGGAAGAGACAGACTGTAGCTAATGTCAAGAGAGGTTGGTTTGATGAGTCACGGGGGTGGGTGGAGGTGGGTACGGATTTATAGATGGAGCTCGAGGGATTAAGGGCGGATGGCCTTCCTTGATGCCCCGAGGTGGGTTTGAACCCGCAGCCTCCGGCTCGTCAGTTCCTGGAGAGCGTGCTCCACCGCTAAGCTACCACGGCCCCCTAGGGGCCCCCCACTAATACGCTCTTCAAATGAGTGCCTGTGTCTGTCTGGACCAGACGGGGAGGACATTACCCGACGTTTCCCACCTTTTACCCTGTGAAACAAGTTTTTCACCAGAAATATATTTTACCTAAAGAGAAAAGGGGTGAGGGTCCGGAGGAGACTTGTTTGGAGAGCTTGACTTGCAAATGGAGGCCGTTACCGACAGCCACGGGACTGTTCGTGGTAATGACGTGTTCCAAACTGGCTCATTACAACGTGCAGAGTGGTTTTTCCTTTTTTTGCCTGAGGGGTCCTCACATGTTCAAGCCCCTTTCGCTAGCTCGGATCTCTCGGTTTATCTCGGTGCCGTTACTCAAGCCACAGCTTCTTCCACGCTGTAATGGTATTTGTTCTTCCTGAGGCCACCCCCTGCCGTGCCGCTTTTAATCTTCACTCTCTGCCAAACACCCGGGGGCAGAGGACGACTATGATTCAAACCCAGAAACATGTTAACACACACAAAGGCGGTAATCCCGCTCGCTATCTTTAACCCTGTCACGTAGCATAATCTGGAGCCAAAATGGACGACAGCGTCGGTAGGATGCCGTCGATCTCTCTCCATCTCCTTTCCCCCACTGTCGTACATGCACGCGTGCTGCGTGTTTTGCAACTTTCCTGAAATGGTTCCAACGTCAAGGTCGCAGATTTTGAAATCAAATGAAAAACAGATTAACGGAATTTCTATCAGTGTCAGTATGATGTGACATGATCGCCACAGCACTCAAAAGAGCATTGGGAAAGATGGGAAATGGGCGTGACCTGGAGTAAAGGCCTTCCACGTGATGGGCTTGTTCTTCCAGTCCTGTCCATCACTGTCTACGCGGCTCTTTGAGGAGACAGTCGCAGCAGGACTGCTGTCCTTTTGGGATCAAAACGATAAGAAAACATGGCTCCGTTCACTGAGCTGTGATGAATATATTAATCTTCTGGAAATAAAACCATTCTCCTTTAGGCCTTAACAATACTTAGGCAGTGGTCCAGTATCATGTGGTGTGTATGGTGAGTTTTTTGTGTTGAGCTACGTTTTTGTGTTCTATTGTGTGTTGTTATATGAGAAACGGTAACGTCTCTACGGAGGACAGGAAACCTCAGTTCAGACATGGTAGAAGATGGTTGATATCCCCATAGTGAAGCACTGGGCCTCAGTTTGAGGCCTTAACACACATCTTCTGAAAAAGATCCTTTCCACACGCGTCCTTTACCTCCCCACACCTGCCCGTCAAAGGATGCTTCAGTTTCTCAGGTCTGCCCTTAACGCTCAGTTCCTTTAGAGACGCTCTTTTCCCCGAACTCCCTGACCTGGCAGAACAAAGGCAGTTCAACCAATCAGCTAATTCCGCCGGAGACGGGTCCCGTCCGGCGCTAATGCAGGAGAGCTGCTCACCGGAAGAGTCTGCCGGGGCCACGAGCCACCACAAAGAAAGAGAAACTCTCAAGCTGCATGCTTTTATCTTCCACAGGTGGGGAAGTGGAGTGCGTCCGGAGGTCTCAACATCACAGAAGTGCCCAAGCGTAAAGGGATGAACATCACTGACTCCCTGGCTAATCGCTCCCTCGTCATCACCACCATCCTGGTAGGTCACCGCCCTAGCCTGAGGATATGTGCTGAACCCGGCCTTTTGGTCTCGCTGTAGATTTTCCCAAACAAATCTGTAGAGAGCACGAGTGATGAAGACTCTCCATCCGTGCATCCTCACACACACACCGAATCAAGGGTAGCTCACAGTGCATGCCAGGCATCTCTGCTATGCAACTATTGAATTTGTATTGTAATGTCAGAAAATGGAACATCACATTTATTTATTTGATTAGGAATTTATTGATTTAACTAATACGTGTTACTCTTTTCAGTAATATTTTCATAAGATAAGATAAGATATACCTTTATTAGTCCCCCAGGGGGAGATGACGGTGTTACAGCTGTAAAGTGGAAAGCACAGCAAGAGAGGCGTATTAAGTAATAACATCTTGAAGAAGGGGGAAATACGAACACCGTATACATTACGAACTGGAAAAATACGATCAGATTTAACTAAATGGATGTGATCCAGTTGTTCATGTTTTGAATTTATTCTATCAGAATCATTATAAGCTCTGTACGCTCGCTTTTTTATGGTTGGCCATGTACAAGCCGTGTCCGTGTAGTTGCTAGCATTGCCAGATGCACTCGAGTTGCTTCAGTTGAGATTCACGTCTTTTCTTCCCATTTAATAGTTACCTTTGAAGAGGTTGACCCTGGGCTTATTACGTGTATTATGGATGACTTGCGGGAATTATAGAATATTAATGTTTCATAGATGTGGGTCGTGTGACGTCACGTCATCCTCAGCCGCTTATCCGAAGTCGGGTTGCCGATCTGCTGGTGCCTGTCCCAGTGTTCACCGGGCAGAAGGCGGAGAATCACCCTGGACAGGTTCCCAGTCCGTCCCAGGCCAGGCGTGGGGGGATGAAGACAGAATGCCCTTCCTGACACCCCGCGGTGGGTTCGAACCCACGACCTCGACCTCATAAGTTCCCGAAGCGCTCGTTCTACCCCTGAGCTACCACGGCCCGTAGACGCCGTAGCTCGGGGGTAACTTCAATTTGCTTCTTTTTCTCCATCGACGTGACTTCACGTTGAATTAGCCGTGTGGACGACTCGGGGGTCGAGTTCTGAGGTCATCATCATGACTGCGTACACCGAAGAGAAGCTGGAATAGAATAAAGGTATACACAAAGGACATAAAATGCAGTTACGGAGAGCTCGGTCCATTCGGTCTCCCGATGGTAATACACGCTTTGATCCAGCTCTCCGACAGCACATCCTGTTCCTTTAAACGTGCCCCATCGTATGTACTTACCGCTGTCAGTGGAAGCTTGTACCAGGGAGTCTCTGCAGAACAAACAGGAAGACGCCGACACAAACATCCTCCATTAGGCTTTTCTTTGACAGATGCGCGAGTCACCCACAGTGATAATCAACGTCCTTGTGCCTGGATGGAAGCCCAGGCCTGTAATTTTGGCCAACTTAGGTCTAGAAAGGATGTAATTACCATTTACTATTTAATGAGTGCCTATCTGGTGCTTGGCATGTTAATTCCCCATCGAACAACAGAGACGGAGTTGAGACTCGGGCGTCGTGGAGATGCTACCTGAGAACAAGACCGTGACCCGGCTTTAGCTAAGCAGTTATGGATGGATGGATGGATGGATGGATGGATGGATGAAAAGGCATGTTGCCCAATTTTCTCATTAACCGACCCGTGTCTCATACATTTCCGATATATCGACCTGGTGACATTCCCGCACTTTAAAGAGATTCGTGCATACGTGTGGAGGTTCAAAATGCTCATTGCTTTAAGCGTCTCCCCGAGAATCACAAGAATTAAGATCATTAAACTGCAGAGTTTTGAATTGCCAGAGAGTTTCAACTCTCGTATGAATCGCCATGCTTTCCCTCAGCCAAATGACATTGCGTCAAACTGATTCCAGTGATGCATGAACGAGGCGTCTGACAGTTTTATGGTGATAACTTCGGAGAAGAGATTAAGACACTTAATCCCCCCCCTTACATTAATTGTTTGCACTCCATTGCCTGTAATGTCTGTGCACAGGCCCACCTCCCCATCCTCTCTCCGTTATGTACGCTCACGCTGGGACTGCAAGGATGGAGATGGTATAAACAATCTGATTTGAGAACAAACCTTGGGGAATAGCAAAAATTAGAAGGCTCGGAACAGATGGTAATGACTACGCCCACACACCCCAGCCCAACACGCAAACTTTTTGATCAAGTTAATTGGACAACTCGAGCAAAGTTAGGAGTTAAGCACTCGATCTCCCTTCTAAATGCATTGTCATCAAGTATTAATCACTTATTACTTATTTAGGGAGCCATCCTAATTCTAACGTCCGACTGGCTCCATATTTGGTTGGCAAGCAATTAAAGAGGTTTATGCTTCCTTCCCTTCCTGCGTTTTGGACATCCGCAGTGCAATGGAAATAAATGGTGCCAGAGTAGGATAATAGTTGGTTTAAGCGGAAGCTTTATTTATTTATATATTTATTTGTCATTGTGTGTGCATACAAAGACATTTGTTCTTTCCGTTCAAGCCATCTTATTGTATAGGAGCAGTGAGCAGCCGGAGGGCCTGGGGAGCTTCCTCAAGGACACTCCATCATGCTTTCTGCAGAGGCCAGGGATCGACGCACTAATAATAATAACAATAATAATAATAATAATAGCAATAATATTCTGCTTTATTGTGCATATAAATGAACATTTAGTATTGGAACTCCAGATTTATCCACTAGGTAAATTGTCATCTGTTGTCCCAGGCAATTAAGGGGTTAAGCATCTTGCTCAAGGACACTCCAGAATGCTTTCTGCAGGGGCTGGGGTCAAACCGTCAATCTCCGATTACAAGATGACCCACACACACACACACACACGCACCTCCTGAGCTGTGCCACCGCTAAACCCACTCTTTGCTAAGCGCTAGTGTCCACTTGGGAATGCAAGATTCTCGCGGACAGTGTAATTCATATTTTTAGTTTTAACCTCTGTTATATTCCAGATCAGTCCACTTCCTCTTTTGCCACCATTAACACATATCCAGAGGAACGAGTCCCAAAAAAATATGTTGAAACGGTGTGTTTTAGGGTTGAGTTAAGTGTGGTAAGACTATATTTTGACCCTCTTGACTGCATATGCTTACTTAAAGACACATAAACCGCGGCTGAGTACCACAAAGCAGAGGTCACCTCCGGGCAGACAATTAATTACTCAGCGTCCAAGCTTACTTGGTAAATTATACATCTGGAGGCAGTAAATTGCATCATAGTTTGTGCATGAATGGACCACGCGTGTTTTGAAAGGCAAAGCGGGGTAAGCAGAGTGTCTCCGGCGGTGGAATGGTGACAGACGCTGAATAAAGGAAATCATTTATGAGCTGTTCTCTCTTAGTCATTGTCAAGGCACGCGTCGCCTCAGTCGCCATCTCTGGTGAATCCGGTGACAAGTGATGAAGACAACACCACAGGCACGCTCCCTTTCTTCGCAGCGTTCTGCTCCTAATCAAGCTTTTATATGACCCAAATTATGAGCAGCCAGGCAGAATATTGCAAAGCAGTAAAGAATGTCGGATCCCTGACCATAAAGCCAACCAATCTGTGTGCTGGTTTACAGGTCAGTGGCCAACAGTGTGGGAGGGATGGCCGGCTCAGCAGGCTCAATGTTGCAGACCCATCGAGAATATGATTATGATGATGATGCTGATGATAGCCAAAATTAATTTTGCATGTGGAAAATTTTATTTTACATCTCCATAAATGAGCTCTAACATGGGGGGGGGATCCCGTGTGTAATATGCGGAACAAATGGCGGCACGGTGGCACAGCGGAGAGCACGTTTTCCTCACAGCAAGAAGATCCTAGGTTTGAATCCCATCCCAGGTTTAAAATGTTCTGTACTGAGGAAAGATGAGATTTTGGAAGAGTTTCACATCACAACTTAATGTAATATCAACAGTTTTATGTTTATATGTTAAAAAAATAACAATTATTCGGTTAAGCGGTTGATGATGGACGGACGGACGGATGCATGGATGGTTGCGCTCCACGCATGACGATATGACCACATGTGATATAACGTGGTTGGACCACACGGAGATCCACGTCTGTGGTATTCTTCTGTAATTAAAATCTGTGCATTCAGCTCTTCGAAGCAAAGCTACCCGTGCAGCTTCCCTGCCCAGAGACATACAGTAGTCCCCTCACACAAGCTCTTTCAGAAAACTTGCTAATGTAAGTCAAACCTCAGCACTCTTACATATTTAAACGTGCGCTGTAGCCGAAGCGCTGAACTCGAATCTGCTGTCACTCCCTGTTAAACGCAACAGCGACTCATCAGCTCGGATCGCTTTGCTTCAATTAGGCACGCGTGCCGAAACAAATTGGAAACGCTGACCTCACCATTGGTTTTCATTTGATGTTCTGGGTCTGTGCAGGAGGAGCCATATGTCATGCTTAAGAAGTCTGACAAGGCGCTGGTTGGCAATGACCGCTTCGAGGGCTTCTGCATCGACTTGCTCAAAGAGCTGGCCAACATCCTGGGCTTCTCCTACGAGATCCGCCTGGTGCCTGATGGGAGGTACGGCTCCCAGGACGACAAGGGACAGTGGAACGGCATGATAAGGGAACTGATAGAACACGTGAGTTTGGCTCTTTCCCGTTCTCATTTGCCGCCAATCCTGTCGGTGGCATCATCCTTTGCTCTTGTTGTCCATCGGACATTTGAATTCAGTTTAAATTAAAAGTTTATAACATTTATGAATCACTGCATGCATGTGGATTTTGGTAATATTTATATTTGGTAATGGGTATTTCTACATGATTCGTTGCATGATCACTGATTGCTCCACAGAAACAGCTCATTTACTTTCCGCTGTGCCGATGGTTCCATTTCTGTCCTTTAGCCCATGCGAAACATTGCTGTCACTTCATCTATTCACGGTTTTATTTCTTGTCTTGCCACAAAACTAGCGATCAGCAGGAATCGTTTTGGTATTTATAGCAACAAAGTGGGTCAGTGTCATTGTCTTGTGTTTTTCAGCCAGCGTACTGAAGGAGAGCAGAGAGGGTGTGTTTTTTTGCCACTCTGGCAGCCATGTTGGTCATCATTCAGCATCTCAGTCCTTCTCCTGACATGCACACATTCCAAAATGTAACGACAGTGAGATGGTCACATATAGGAACAGAGGTCCCCGGAGGTCGCTTCTGTTCAGTTTCAGTTCAAATGTCTTTATTTTGAACATGATTCAGCAAAATAATTCTCAATAAATAATCAAGCAAATATATGTATATAAGGGAGCAGGAGGAGGTCACTACTTATAATGTCACAAGAAGGTTACAATACACTTATAGTGGAGCACATTCACTTTCAGCAGGCAATACGAGGAACGTCTCATACCAAAAAAATCGGAAGCAATTCTCAATCCTCACAGATGCTCAATATTCCCATCCACCAGAGGCTCGCTGACAGGGCCTCCTTCTGGGCCTGGCTCCAGACGAGGGCCTCGGGGTTCTTCCGGGGAGGGGGTGTATATAGCGTCACTTCATCATCAATCTTTCATGGAGTCCTCTTGAACCATTGTTACTCTGGCCCCTTGCCTAAGACCTATTTGCCATAGGAGACCCGACCAGGAGCACTAGCCTCCAGACGACACGAATCCTCGTTTCTGTCGACAGGTTTCCGGCTGCTAATTGGAATTCTGGCGATTGGTAATGATCTGGAAGGATCTGGAATTTTATCGATGCTGAATTTGAACGTCCCTATTTTCCTTTCATATTTTCAGAAGGACGACTTTCAGCCACCCTAGAAACAACACCGTTTTGTCTGCGATGACTTATGTTCTGCACGAAGCGCTATTTCAGCAAACACATTCTTAACACTCATACAAGATGTAACATCACAAACGCCTCCGAGCTCTCCGAGACGTCCACGGTCAAATTCAATTACGGCTAATGAGCAGCACCTCCCGTGCCTATACGTCCCTCCTCTACTGTACAGTGGAACACAATAGAAGCTATAATCATAGTGTTTTCACACATTGCTCACAGACAGAGAGAGACGTGTGTGTGTGTGTGTGTGTGTGTGTGTGTGTAAAGGTGGATTTTTACAGGATTCAAAGTACTTTTATGCAATTTGAACTCCCATTTTACACCCTTAAAGATGGTCTTTTGCTCATTTTCTTGTCTAGCCCCACGTTGCCAGCATTCCACCAGAGAGAGATTGTAATCTATACTGTTAGTTATTGCTTCTTATCGCATGAGCAATGTTGAGCCACCGTTCCTTCGTGAAGTTTTCTCTATTTCTATTTTGTGGTTGGGTGCTCCTCTCGCCGCTGTGCGCATAGATAAGCAGATCTTAAATCGGCCGACTGAGGAGCTGGCTCCAGAGAACTGATATGGGAGTGACGTGAGAGGGCCGAGATGGTCATGGATTCCATAGAGGTAAACCACAGCCCAACGTATGGGTTTGCTGACTGTCTGCACATCAGTGGGTTTTGGTAAATATATGAGCGGAGTTGCCAGAGGTGTTGGTGGATGCTGTTTGGAGTCTGTGGTGTTCATATACACCATGTGTGCACATGGCCGACCTTGATTCAAGGTGTGGAAGCTGCTTTGCATAGAGCCGATGCTGATTTCTGGGCTTCCCACAGTTGCTGTGATTTGGCTGATATAGGCAGGGCAATAATTCCATATGATCATTGATCATATTTCAATGGTAAGGTATTGTGTCTGGACGTGTTTGGATCTTGCTTTATTATGATACACAATTAATCAATTGTAGTAGGAGTACCGTCTCCTAGTCCGAGTCACGGGATGCTGGGGCCTATCCCAGAGCTCATTGGTCGGAAGGTGAGGAAACACCCGGGAAAGGTTGCCAGTCTATTTAATCTGGATACTCTTTCCTGATGCCCCACGGTGGGTTCGAACCCACGACCTCATGCTCATTATTGTGGCCAGCAGGAATGGGTTATCTGAAATGTCTCACACATCTGAGGTCTGAAACGCCTGAGGGAGTATCATTTGAAAACTAGGTTTGGTTTGACATTATTACTTATTATACTTTACTAGACAGTTAATTGGGATGAACCTCAGTTGGCTGAAACATGCTAAGCAAAGCCATCCATCTTAATGGTTCATCCATCCTGGTTTCATATGCAAATTCCCAGGCCGTGATCATTAACTAGAGTTTCAATGGTAATGAAGACTGTTCACAGAGGACTGGGGAATAGCTGCAATCACAGCATTGTAAAATGGTCACAGATGTATTTTAGAGATCCCCCATCGGTTCAGGGAGGGTTGGTCCCTCTTCACATCAATGGCCTCTGAGTCCCTGTTCAAGCCAGTGTTCATCCCTTTCAAGGATGTGGACACTGGGCTACCTGCAGTCAGTTGAGACTGAAGAAGTCACATCTCATCAGTGATGAAATGTTTCTCTCAGATGAACTGATTCACCTCTCTGTGATTTCCTATTCGGGATTATTAAGTGTGCATGAAGACAATATGATATATTTTGTAAAATTCTATATAACTATCATCCTGATAATATCTTGATTTTCTTCAAATTTTCTATTAGCTCAGTGAGTAGAGTGGTCATTTGGCAATCTAAAGGTTGCAGGTTCGATCCCTGGCCCTGCAGAGAGTATGTCGAGGTGTCCTTGAGCTCCACGAGTGCCACTTGGCGGCTGCTCACTGCTCTTATACAATAGGACTGGTTAAATGCAGAGAAATGCAAATTGCCATTAATTATTATTATTATTATTATTATTATTAGTATTAGTAGTAGTAGTATTATTAGTATTATTAATCGACCAATATGCTTTTTTGTTGTTTTTTTCCTTTCTCATCTGATGAACATCTGATGTTCTTCTTATTGTTGTTGGCGTGGTCTTATTGTTTGTGTTATCTCCATGTTTCAGGACCCCTCCGGGATGAGATAATGGATCTCAAGGGGTACATCCTAATGTCATGTGAGCATCTTCCCTATCAACTGACCCTGTAGTCTAGATCTGCACTCAGGCCGGCTCATTACACATCAGCCCACAGATGTTTAATTGAGCTGGCATCTCCTGACCGGGCACGTCAGCACGTTGAGATGAATCACTTGTCCCGTTTCTGAACAGACGTCTAGAAGGCCTTATCCTAGCGGTGTTGAGCATTATTCTGCTCGACGCTTGATCAAGGGCCAAGCGTGTGCCCTGAATTTATAAAATGCATGCAGCCCACACCACTGGGCTGGGGTGTTGACATCTGACATGATGGATGCACGGGCTGCAGTTTTCTCTCTCAGTGAGGCCACCCATCAGAAAGATAGGGCTGGAGCTGGGGTTCATCAGACCATGGCCGTGTATAGGTTATACTCTAATGACCGACGGTCTTGGTCTTCAGCTCACTGCAAGTTCAGCCCATCTCGAGAGTGGAACTGCATAAAGTCAGACGCTGTACTCAACGTACTGGAAATACGGCCTCTTGTCCATTTTGTTCTGAGTCTCTCTCGACCGTGTGCTGGACTTGACTCTTGGAGTTGGACCGTAGGCTAATTGTTGCTCTTCACAAATTTGTGTCGACGCTCTTCAACCTGTTTTGCCGACGAGCCATTTTCAGATATTAGTCTATTGGCTGGATGCAGCGTTGGGGTGGACAGTTTCAGACACACGAGAGGGCCGTGTATTGGAAAGGATCTGGTGATACGATTAGTATCATGATACAGGGGTCACGATTCAATATGCTACAATTTCATCAACCTTTGCATGTGAATTGATTATTGAAAATCGATAAAGTTTTTTGAGTAGATTAAGTTGCATGACACACAGCATCGTGATAATCAAGTGTACCAATGTTTTCTTACACCCCTGATAAACAAGCATCACCATTGAGCATGAAAATCCCAGAAGCAAGCTTACCTGCCTCGGCAGGTTTATTGAAAGCTATTTTTTCTAGTCCACTCTTCATAAAACACACAATTCATGAATTGTTAATATCGAATCTAAGGAATCCACTTCAACCCATCTCGTCCTCTCCATCTCAACTGATGGAGGTGTGCTAGCAGGTGGAATCACATGGAGAGCAGACTTTTCACCTGGAATCACCTGCTCAGTTGATCTTAACACATATCTCATATGTATCTAATATTTTATTTTTAGATCCAATGCATGCCTACCTGATTAAAGGTTATTTTCCGAGTATACGCAGAAATGTCCTAATTGCTGTACATGAGTGATCTTGATAAACGTATATATTAGCGGTATATGGACACACACAAAGAAAGGCAAAATGTATGACAACTATCCTCATCATATATCATATATCATCATATATATAATTTCATCACCTTCTCATGCACAGTATGCTAGTGAGCACCACCTCAATCTAAATGGCTTCCTCTAGTTAGATGAGGTCAGGGAGACAAAGCAGGATGAAGCGTCCATGGTCGGCGTCGGCTAATAAAACCGTGTTGACTCGGGGACCCTGTCTGCCACACGTTCACATGAACCATCATTTCGTTACAGATCACAAAAGAGAGGAGGCCTTTGGGCTGACACCTCTTTTCAACAGGAGACGCCTCGTTCGGGTTTATTAAGAGCGTTTCTAGCCCCTCAGGTTTCGTCGTGTCTCATCAAGCTTAAACAAAATGCAGTGACAGATGAAAAAGAGCTCTTGAGGGTCTTCCCATTCATCTGTGGTATTCAGTGCTGGCATTGGTGCATTTTGTTGGAGCAGAAACTGGTTCTGTTGGTATCCCGGTACATTCAGGGATGTAAAAACAAGAGTTTGATTATCTGGTATAAGGAGACGTATGTTTCTCTGCATTATTCCAGGGAAATGGAGCATTTCTAACAAATGCGGCAGATAGAATGTCACAAAAACTAGAGAAATGCATTATTTTATTGATTTCTCTTTCGCATGTTTTGATACGAGTTTGGTGACAGGCATGGGCTCGATTCCATGAATGCTGAGATGGCATCCAGAATCTTACCTGGGCTCCCATCCATAGGGTCAGGGGTTGAGTCAGGGAGGGCACCTGATGTAAAGTTTTGCCAACTCATGTGGATTGACAAGACTAGCATACCTCTATCTTAGTGGTTGAGGCTCCACGTGGGGTCGGTCAAGGCTCGGGCTAACAATGAGCTGTACCCTCACTGGTGGAAACTCGGATGGTTTCTCAGGGGTCATCATGATGACCCCTGAGAAACAGAGAACAACCTGATAGAAGCAGAATACGTGTTTTGGTGTGAGTATAAGCACTGTGCCGCAGACTGCTGATCATAATGTATGGTATTACCTATGGCATTACCTATTTGGATCAATCACAAGCAAAATGTATTTTGGGATGAACAACATACTGTTTTTCAGTTTCATCTCAATAGTTGCAAATACACATCACAGTGCCAAAGGCTATTGTTGGGAAGGTGCTAAATGATGCAACAGGCCTAGTTAAACTTGATTTAGTCACAACAGACGATCCCTTTAATCATTCTGTGGTTTTAGCCTTAATAGCAGCCTTAACACATCATTTGTTTCTGCCTTGGCAATTAATTTCTCCTTCGACAGACACACTGGAAGGTTATTGCCAGCCCACACTCTCGTTGTCTAAACAGGGAAACAGCTGACAGCTCTGGGGCGATACAGATCCTCTTACAACCAGCTCGGTTCGTAGTCAGAGAGACATGTCTGTTGGGTCTCTCTCACTCCGAGGTGTGCTCCTGAGCGGCACCGAAACCAAAGACTGGAGGGTCAGAATAAAGAGTATGAGTTCAGAGGACGCACAATTATAGAAACACACCATAAAGAGAAATCAGAAAACAATAAATCAAATCATGGGGGAAATTAACAGAAATGCTCGCATCTCTGTTTCGCTTCAACAATAGTTTCCAATTTGAGTCGAACATGAAATATCTTAAACTGAATTCTATTTTGGTCGGTTGCAGAAAAATACTTCTGACTCAAAAATGTAAATACATGCTTCTCAGCCACTCGGAGTGGAAATGAAAAGTCTCCCTATGAAGTGTGATTTGCGAGGCAAATATATACTGCCTCCGCGCTGCCATTCGGCTATTGCCTGAAACAACCCAGAATAAAAAGAAATCGACACCCTCACACACACACACACATTCATATATGTGATCTACAACACACAGACTTCTGCCTTTGCTGTGTGGGCTGTGTTACCACGTAATAATGGGAATCCAAGAGGCTGTAGTCAGGTGAAGCATTTGGAAAGACTGCATCTGCTCACTGGTGTAACACGAAGCCATGTGGCACTCAGCAGGGCACTATCACGGTATCTCATCCATGCCCAGTATATGTGCCCAAGCAGGAAATAGCAGTGCAGAATGTCTATTAGCTCACCGTCGGGATGTCACAGACTCCCCGCTGGGTGATCTTCCGGCTGAGTGGCAGCTTTGTTCAAAACCTACAGTTGGCAACAAAATACAGAGGGAGCCCTCTGTGTTGTAAAATGTAAATAGTTAATGAGAGCACAACGGACGCCCTGTGGGACGTATCAGTTTCCCCTTCTCTCTACCGCTGTGGAGGCCGATTTGTGTTTAGCCACCGAGGTGCTGACCACAGGAGCAGGTAATTCGTGTCGCCACACGCAAAGCAGGGATGTTCTCCGTCCAACCTCCGATCACCGTCAAGTGGCTGCTCACACACGAATCAAAGGCAGTGCCATGGAAACGGTGAGACTTAGGCTTGGTCATCAAATATCTCCAAACTGCCTGTTAACAATATCACGTTTTCATATAAAAAGGTCTCTCTTATGTGACACGACCAGTCCCCGCGTTAAGGCTCTCATTTGTAAGAAAGAGCATTTTTCTCCTTCCAGCTCTTGGTTGAAAAGAGAAAAGAGACCCCCTCCTTCGGCTTTGTCAGTTCTTTTTCAGGAAGGACGTATTCAGGCGTGAGCTAAACAGCCGGTTTCATTAACCTCCCTTCCAACCGTGGTGCAGGGGGAGTAGTGCGAGCCGCCACTGTAATCGGCGACCTTCTGAATATGCAGCCATATGCACATAATCAGGAACACGGCTTTACCATCAGCCTCTGCCATGCCCAATCCTCGATGGGCATGGCGTTGTGATTTATCTGCCCATTCTACCTCCTCCAGGTAGCTAGCTGCTGTCAACACGTGAATGTCCAATTCCCCGCCCGCTCACTGAGCTATTGTGGAAAAGGAAGTAGTTTATCTTGCATGACCTGTAAAGTAGAACATCATTTGTTACCATCCTCCTACTTCCCTTTAGGGACCACATGGCTGTTTATGTACGAGTCTTGTGAATCCCGTTGTGTCCGTGTGTATTTTCCAGCCATCCTCGCCTCAGTCTGAAGGAACCCCTGCGCATAATTCCCATCAGCGCAAGATGTCGTCGTTGGAGTCGTGACAAAGAATGGAATGTGAATGACGATTTGTTGCTCTATGTCTTCCCTATACAGAGAGCCGACTTGGCAGTGGCTCCACTCACCATCACCTACATGCGTGAAAAAGTTATCGACTTCTCGAAACCCTTCCTGAGCATGGGCATCAGCATCCTGTATCGCAAGCCCAACACCACCAACAGCGGCTTCTTCTCTTTCCTCAACCCCATGACCCCTGACATCTGGGTCTACATCCTGTTGGCCTACCTGGGCGTCAGCTGTGTCCTCTTTGTCATTGCCAGGTGAGTTTGTGAACCTCATGCGATGCTACGTGAGGTTGCCTGCTAAAAGTGTGTGTTGGGTTTCTCACGGGATCTGACCGAATTCGCTTTTGGGGGTTTGAAATGCTTAATTGAATAAAGTAGGGGACACTGGGTAGTTTGTGAACGCGGCAGAATAATGCCATGTTTCTGGCTAAGTGATGTTTTGTGATTTTGACATTTCAAATTTTTAAAAAAAAGGCTCGATAGGAACAGAAAATAATGAATAAAATCCTCAAACGTTTTTACACTCATTTGAAGTGGATAAACTTTTCATGAGGAAAACTGTTTGCACTCTGTGTTGTAAATTTAATTTTGAATGGATAGAAATGCCAGTTTTGCCCACCAATCTACACTCAGTGGACAAGTCAAAGCTGTAGTTTCTGCCAATGGCCTCCTACAAATTACTGAATATAAGGGTGCTTATATAAATAACAGATTTCAGCTTATGATTTCTAATAAAAAATTTAAAAAATTCTAATTTTTTTCTTTTCACCTATGTCATCACGGGTTATTGAATGTAGATGAATGGGCAAACATGGCTATTCTATTATCGTAAAATTAGATGTACAACACCCGGAAGAGGTCTGAATACTTTTTGATGCCACTCTATTTGTATTTCAAACTATATCAAATACGAGAATGCTGTTACGCTCTAAGATCAACCGTACGATCGGTAGATTACCTCCCCGACAGGAGCATCGCCACATCTTCACCATATTTCAATCATTTTCCTGTTCGATGAGGAACATGTTGGATGCTGCACCACCCTCTGGCCCACCTAGCTCGAAACCTTGAAACGGCAGAATATAGCGAGTTTCTCCATCCATGGTAAAGATGCCAGAGAGCATTGACCCTGGTCTACGGTCCAGACCATGTAGCCTGACACGGTGGTCCAATTTGATTTAGTATCTCTCTTTTTGGAATTTAACAAATATATTCACGAAATATATTCACGAGTCGAATGGAAACAAGACTTGTGATCTTTGTGTTGCCCTGTAACACTGTGTTGACCGGGTTTCATCCCAGCATACGGGGTTTGTTGACGGGCAGTGATCAAGGCAGTCGGGTCAGCATGGGCTCTCTTCACAGTCTAGCAGAGAGAAAGAGTGAATGATAACACAGCCTCCAGCTGAGTAACAAGCTCCTTTTCAATATGTAATTTATTTTCATTTTCACCCCTGTATAAATTCTTTCACAGTTGCAACGTCAATTATAAACAACCCTGATATCTGGCAATGAGATTGCCCGCTATAGAAAACAGGATTTTATATCCCGGCATCATGCTGAACAGTGAACGGAAGCACGCTCAGCATGCGGTTTCTGTCCTCGGAATGGGTTTCCGCCGTATCATTCTGACGGTAATTGCATTCGAAGATAAGCAGGAGAGTATTTTTGGCGTTTTTTGTGACATTCGGAGTAGCCAGTGCACCTGTTCAACAGCGGCCCTTGCCGTACGCTGGCTGGAAAACTCTCATTGCCAAAGTGTTTAGAATTTATGTTGTACGCGAAGAAACGAGCATCTCGAAAGAAAGGGAGAATCCACACTCAGCCGTCACTTCCTGGCTCCCTGCTTGCTGGTGTCGGTGCCTCCCGGTGCTCTTTCATGCAAAGTGGCACTCGAGGAAGTTCTGAGGATGTACGCGTTCAAGGGGGGGGTCTGCGGATTCAAGAGCGAGCAGCTGCGATCCTCAACCCACGTGCTTCATGTCCAGACTGAACACTTGAGAGTGGCCCTGAACAAGTGCAAAATAGCACCAAATTTTGTCCTTCTCTCTTTTTTTTTTTCGAATGTTCTTTTGAGGAGCCAAGCGTAGACAGCTGAAAGGCTACATGCCAAGCTGTGAATCCCATAAGAGGTCAAAAATACTCTACTGCGCACAGATGCTTGCTTTAGCCTGAGTGGATGGTTTCAATAACGGGTCGGGTTGTGGGACTGATGGTGTTGAAAGTGGGATCAGCTCGAGGGTACAAGCCAAAATCTGGTAAAAGCTCCTTTGCTAAGCTGGTTCATACTCTGAACCAACCACCGGGATGGGTGGGTGGATGGATGGATGGATGGATGGATGGATGGATGATGGATGGATGGATAGATGGATGGATGGATAGATGGATGGATGGATGGATGGATGGATGGATGGATGGATGGATGGATAGATGGATGGATGGCTGGATGGATGGATCAGTCCCCACATAGTGGGGTTGAACTCATACCTAGATGGACCTTGGGTGATTGAGGCCAGACACCCCACAGTGGGAATCATACTCGTGACGCCTGGCTCGTCATTTCCTGAAGGTTTATCCTTGTGAATCTCTATCTCCTCAAAAAGCAACACATGGACCAGCAGTATTGGTCTTATTCCGGGCTTCAGACGTCT